>JACEIK010008062.1:0-64485 GCA_018107945.1 Datura stramonium
GTGTTCGACCCCACACTTTTTCTCTTCAATGCTTGTTAGCTTCCTCCTCCACGGGTACTCAGACTTCCCCTCCATCTGTGCTTAACTTTCCACCAAAACATCAGAAGATGAAAAATAAATAAAATCAACTTAAATGCAAGAAATTAAAATGGTACCCTTGGGTTGCCTCCCAAGCAGCGCCTAATTTTTCGTTGCAGCATGACGTACCAAGTTTCACCGCTTTTTCCTCCACCTTGAGGATATGAATCACCCCTCATTTTTTCTCTAATTTCCTCTTATGTTCTAGGGGTGGTGGTGAATAATTGTAAGGACCAAGCTGTAGATGTTGCCTTTTGAACTTATTGGCCCTCAAGTAGGCGAAGTCATTTTATCTTTCAGAGTCAGCAAATTTTAAAATATACGGGACTTGGTCCTCCTCTAGACATTTCTCTATAAGCTTGGGAGACTCTATTTCTATGTCATCAACCAAACTCAATGTCGAAAAATGCTTCGAGTGGGGTCCAATACACCTCGACTCGAAAATGCTTCGAGTGGGGTCCAATACACCCGACTCCACAACCTGTACTGTGATTGACCTCCTTACTTGTATACACCTTCTCCGCATCAACATCTATCTCTCCATTAATGACAAATGGGGTATACCTATCTTTCTTCCGTACACTTCCCATAAGTGTGAGCCCATCACCGGACACCTGTGAGATTCTAATTGTTGGGCGTTATCCATAAATTCACCCTTGTCTTCCTCTTGTAGTTCCTCTTGAACTTCGCCGATAACCTAAGTACTACAATTTATCACAAGCTTCGCCCGCAATCATCTCCGTGACTTTAATGGTCATCCTTTCTAGAGCCTCGCATTCTTGCCGAACTCTCAATGCCGCACCGCCTCTTTCATTCCTCTTTCCGATTGCTAAGGAGTTGTTTTAACATGTTTTCTATTCGAGCTTTGTGCCCCAAGTCCTCATTT
Source organism: Datura stramonium (assembly GCA_018107945.1). Taxonomy (NCBI): domain Eukaryota; kingdom Viridiplantae; phylum Streptophyta; class Magnoliopsida; order Solanales; family Solanaceae; genus Datura; species Datura stramonium. Next base: position 965 of record JACEIK010008062.1, read on the forward strand.
TAGGCATGCCTATATTCAGCGAAACAATCGTAAGGATCATAGTAGGGGTTCGGGGAGGGGAGTATGCATAATGACAGCTATCCCAATGGCCATTTCGCCACCATATTTGGCTACACGTGTTATAGTGTTGCCACAAGTGGTCTCCTCCGCATCTCGCATAAGATTAGCCAAAATATGAGTATCCACCATTTAAACCAATTGTGTTCCACGATGTCATGTCAAGAAGGGTATTCCGAGAAAAAAATCAAAAAGAATTTAAAATAAAAATCAAAACCACGTTGTCAGCACTTATATCGAAATAGTAAAACTAACATTCCGAAACAATTTTACCAATTGCCACTCACAATGGCTTCAAAACTTGTTCGGTGCAAGTGCCGTTAACTACACGCAAGTGCACATGGTCGAACAAGTAGTAAAATGGATAAAGTAAGCTAAGTATCGATCCTGGTCATGACCGAACCAAGGTAATAATCTATTTAAGTGTTAATGAACTCTACTTTAAAAATGCAGACAACGATTTAAAGAAGATTTTGAGAGTTTGTTTCCTAATTTATACTAATCTAAGACAAAATTATAAAGTGAGTCTGAACTATAGTAATGAGCATATGCCGAGGCTAAAATGAACATGCAGGGAAGTAATTTATCGATTCAATTCTGCTAATATTTCCTTCTGCTGTTAGTCAAGAATTATTGCCTATGAATAAAAACTTTCGCGTATTCTACCCAACATAAGAATCATGAACCTTCAACCTACTTTTCAGATAAAAGAAATTCATGTTAAAGCCATACAAAACCGATTCCGTAATTGACTAATACGACTTTCGATATATTTCTATATAGAAGGTAAATCAATTCTCAAATTTTTCAAACTAAGAAAAGTCATATCCTACCAATTCAAACCTTTCCAATTTCTTTCCTTTCAAGATAAAAACTAGATTTTTAGATATACATTAACATTGGCCACACATTAATGCAAGAAAAAGAATTGATAGAACAACCATTGAAGAAAAGATGAAAAGACCAAAATGATCAACAATTACATTCCACTACAATTGTTCTTAACCTCAACAAGAAGTGAATTTAGCCACTTACTCAGGATTAAACATCATCAAATGAGTATAAATCATACAAACAATTAGAAATAAAGGACAAAGAGATAGAGAAGAACCCTAAGATTTTCGCTCCCTCAACCGCCCGTAACTCCACGTCCTTGCTCAACTAAGTCGAATAATTAAAAATGAACCTAAGTGTGTGCTATTTATACTGAGGGGAATTTTTTCCTAATAAGCAACGTGTCACGGAGTGCATCGCGGAGCACCGCTCTCGTGACACGGGAGCTAATGCGACCATCTTTGGAATCGCCTCAAGATTTACTCCTCGCCGTGCCACTACATGCAACGCGAGGCTTGGCCAACGTGCCACGGCGCTATCGTGAACCTCATCGAATTTGATGTTCCGGTGTAAATATAACCAACGCAAGCCACCGCTTGCCGCATGGCATGCCTCCGGTGTCAATGAGGCAATGCGGACCTTCACTGGAAATTTCCACTTAAATCAACCGAGGCAATGCCTCCGTGATGGCAACAGGACGGGCTCCATCACTGAGCCCCCTATATTTTATGCTTCCCTTGACCTTTTCTCCACTGCTCTCTTCCTCGGTCCATTCCCGATTTCTACCAACACGCATCTTAGCTTCGAAATTACATTTTTCGCAAAACAACACTAATCATATTGTTAGTATAAATTACTTTAACTACAAATCACATGAGAATGCACAAATAACGATGGATAAACAAGATGAAACAAAGCATTTGAGTATCACTGGCATATAATTCGCCAAGATCGGGCCGCCCCCGAGGTCTCTTCCCTTGCCATGAGCTTACTCGACTTCTAAGATGGAATCTACTATTGGCAGTACTCCTCCTCACTCTTCATTGGTGTGATAGCAGATATTTTTCATGCGGGACAACCCTCACACCTCGGCCTGAGTGTTGCCAACTCCGCATACCATCTGCTCAACTCAGATCCCGTAATTGAGAAAGGTGCTCATCCATCCGCCTTTCAAAGGCATCAAATCTATCATGCATTGTCCCCGATAGGCCCCCAAATTATATTGTGACCCATGGACAACTGATTCACAGTACTCCCTTTACCTCGAAGTGTCGTGTGCGCCTAATGCGTTATTCCTTTGCTAGTCACCACAGGTCGCAAGAAAATCCCGAGAGATCATGACTACAATTCACTGGGTGAAGCACGAGACGTCACAACAAGTGGGAGAGTTGTTTCTGAAAGGATGTAGACTCTAGGATCTCGCGGGTGATGGAGTATCTACGCATTTGTGCATCAGCTGGCTATCGGGCCTCTCGCCCGATGGCTCTTCGTCAACTCAATAAACCTTCAAAATTTCTCATTTTGAATACCACCTCTCAATGCATCATCTAATAATGTAGCCCCTAGCTGCATATGGCTAACCGACCCTCGCCGAAATTGGGTTTGTCTCATCATTAATCAATCAGTATCAAGAATCTTGTGGACCAACACTCTTTAAGATATGAGGCAAAACCTAGACTACTTATAGAGTCGATCTAGAGGCATGGGAAGGGAATGCTGGTGTTGTTTGTGATTTGCTCACTCGAATCTCTTCAAACTATGTACCTCAGAAAGTTGATAGCATGTACCCCTCCATACACTTGCTACCAAGCAGCACTCTATCCGTGAAACCACATTATCCTTTGCCGGTTAGTACTACCAGAGTCAAACTAACGACCACCATTGTTTTGCCGAAAATTCAAAGTGGCCTTCTTGATATGTGCTTTCGAGCCATTTAGCCATTCGATTAATGTATCCCGAGTGGAAACGATGCACGCCAGCCAAGTATACCGTCTCTTTCTTCCTTGATGCTCAACTTGATCTTTACTTTTTGGAGCTCACTCAACCAATAGTCGAACTCAGCCGTAATCGAGGGATCATAAACTAGACCATGCAGTGAGATTGGTCCGAGATGTCCATGTGTGTCTCCCTAACCATCACCCGGGTCAAGGTGCCTTTTCCTCCAATCCTAGCCTCCCCGAGCCTGATGCTATAGTGTGGCCACACAGGCTCGTGATAGAATTCTCTGACTAATGGTGGACTGTAGTCACTTCTGACGGCCACTTCAAACCACCAAATCTATATTGTTAGACAAAGTACAAATTTCTCGAGGTCCTTGAACCTCAGACCAACCCTATTTCCTCATAAATGCCCGCTTGGTGCAATGCTATTTGTTGGAGTGATGTTCCTTGGCTTATAGATGGTCCACATGCTCGAACACACCACCTCACTATTCTTGGTTGTCGGGACCGATGTGTGTGGGAGATTTACTTCCTTATTATCCTGTTCTCTCCTTTTGGTAATGTTATTCATTATCTTCCTCAACATTTGTTGCAGCCGCAGCGGCTCCTCAAGGAGTACCTAACCATACTCCCAAAGATTTCCTTCCTCCTTGCCGGGTGGGTTTCTCGGTGTGAGTGGAGTCAAAGAAATGACCATGGCTATTGGGATTTATAGGCATTTAGTCCTATCCCTGGTTGATCTCCACCCACCAAGCCTTCCATATATGATATTCTTCAACCGAGCCACTCGAATCTAAGCATCGACCAATGATCACCCATGACTTCTGTGGCACACTAGTGCGGCAACTCGCCCGGCATGATGTCTTTGTTCTCCTCCAAGAGTTTCTTGATGTACTCAAGCATATCTTCCTGCTCTTATCTTCGGAAGCATTCTTAATTGGATAAATCTTTCTTCCATGGCCAAACAAATGAACAGGGAAGGTGTAGTTGTGTTATTCGTTGGATGAGACGGACAAGCTATGTGTATTCCCCGAATAATCGAATTTTTCAATTATTCAACCATTTACTTACCTTCTCCCCGCCTTGCTTTCAGCCTGCCCTTTCTTCTGTTCCTCTTTTCTATGTTTAATATACCCATGGAATAATGATTAGTACGCACATGAGAGTATATGGAATAAAAATTTTAGTGCCTACCATAGACAGATAGAAGACCCGACTTCACTCGTTAAGCATCGGCAATGACCGTGAAGTTACCTGTATTCTGTAGGTCAAGAATGTTCTTTTGGTTCTAGTGTACTGAACACTACTCATGACGAGTTGCTGCTTGTGGAAACACTTATTAGGGTAGTTGTGTCTCATGCATATAACTTTATAATCTCCACTAATACGAGGGCTACATCACGAGTCGGAGGTGATCCTGCACTCACGCGGCTAGTGCTTTAGAGTTCCTTAACAAGGGGTGGTGATGGGTCATGTAACGATTCATTAGGCATGCCATTGAGTCGTTACATGAGGCGTCATCACCGACAACTGTGTGAACCATTTTTCTTTCAAATTTTTGAAGGTTACTCAAAGCCACCCATTTCAAATGCTGGAACACCTTACTCCTTAGGTGAGTTGGGCAAAGAAACAATCAAACCTCAGAACAAAGAATTTACAACATTGTAATGCCTACCGACTCAATGGGTATAAGAAAAACCACACTCATACTCAATCTCAATAGGTTCTCAATCCCTCAAGCAATACGCACCATTATACGTCTAAAATTTTTGTGATCAAGTCCACAACAACAAATTTAGGTTTATATTGGGTATTAAATCATTAAATGTGTCACAGTAAGTATATATATTGGAGTATATTAAATCTTTATACATAACATAAGTGATACTCACAAGTTTAAAAGTGGACGATGCAAGCTGAAAGCAAGAGAGGATGGGAAAATTTGATCATTGATTAACGACTTTCGACAAGAATTTGGAAGTGTGCGCATATGAAAATAAATGGATGTCGAAAGCAAGCATTAGGAAAATGGAAGAGATTCTGGGAAGAGGAGAAGTGGAGGAATTTGAGTCGAGAGCTTTATCTTTAGAACTTGTGAGAAAATCAAAGGGAAAATCAAGGGTTTTATATGTTTTGAAAAACAAATTTACCCTATTTGTACGTGAGCCTGCCCAAAGATAAATGTTTATTTAAATGCACCACGACCCACATGACGAGTCTTTAAGTGAAGCACAACTCATTCAATAGCTCGTTCTAGTGCTCAAGTATAGAGAACTTACCTAAGACCTACGATTCATGTAATGACTCGTGGTCTTACCCAATGAGTCGTGTCATGAGATGTTGGCCCCCGCACTCTAGTGGACACTTAGTGTTTTCAAGACGAATCACTAAATGTAATCGTTGAGTTGCCCCATTATTCATTTAGTCACTTGTTATTATGTTTTTGGCTTGACTATTTCTATCTACTTGAAGACATGACATTTAGGACCTAACTAATTTCATAAGTCTTGAAATGACTCGTGTGTGGTCACCCATGGTCTGCATCATTTTTTGCGAAAGTGGCAACGAGTAGTCTTGATAAGTCATTCGTCTTAGGTAATGACTCATCCCGTGCTATTTGGCACCAGCATCCAAAGTTCATATTTTAGTTCCAAATTTCCAAATTTCTCCTCTTAATCACCTCGCACGCATCAACACTCATACACACTATACATATATTACAATTACAACTTGGGTTGCCTCCTCAATGAGTGCTCGTTTATCGCCGCGATGCAAGTATCTTGATTACTCGCATTCACCAAATGCCTACATGTCTTGCCTCCTATGCAAAGGCCTTATTTAACATCGTCACGACGCATGTCCTCGAGTTACTAAGACTTCATCCAGAGCCCAAAGATCCACCGGCCAATTTAATTTCTTTGTTCTTTCCCAAATGGCGTTTTCTCCCGTTGACCATTCACCTTGGATCGTTTGCCCTCATGGTTTTCCAAATCAATTGCCCCATAGGAGAATACTTGGACCACTTGAAATGGTCCTAACATTTGGAATTCAACTTGCCAGGAAACATGGAAAGCCTAGAGTTAAATAGCAACACCATATCACCCAAGCCAAACTCTCTTTGCTTAATCTTCCGGTCATGTTGAATTTCATCCCGCTTATGAATTTCGAACATTCATAGGATTTCAAACTAAATTAATCTAGATCATTCAACCGATCAAGCCTCAAGTTCCGCACAGTATCACTCCAATTCAAATTCAGCCTTCGAGCTCCCACATAGCTTTGTGACCAAGTTCGACCGGAAGATTACATGCTTTCCCATACACAAGCTAATAGGGAGACATATCTATAGGTTCTTGAATGCAGTCCGATAAGCCCATAATGCATCATCTAGCTTCCTCGACCAATCTATCCGCTAGTTATCTGGCCGCCCTTTGTTAGATGGTCTTTATTTCCTATTGGAGACTTCAACTTGCCCACTAGATTGTGGATGATAAGTCGTTGCAACCCCTTGTTTCACCTCCATATATCAAGTAAAGTCCGAAACAATCCGCTGTAAAGTGGAGGTATTTGATGTATATAAGTCCAAGAAGCTTCCGCCATATATGAGGAGCTTTCAAGAATCAATGCTAAATCAAGCGTAAATTGGTCGATTGTTGATTCTCGAGATCCATTAAAGAGCATTGATGAGCTCCGATCATTTTGGAGATAGAGATACCAATGAGATGGTGCAAATAAGTTGAATGAACCGTGGTATCTCGTGGAAGCATGACTTGCAGCGTTTTTAATGAGGTCCCTAGAACCATTGACAAAACCATCGACGTGGAAGCACCAAAACCGGAGTTGTGGCAAGAAGTTCAAAGTGTCATGTTCTTGGTTACTGCTGTAGTTGTAAGCATTACCGGGTGAGGACGACGAGAGAAGACGTTCATCACTCTAGAGGATGATTGAGCCTCAATGACATCGAGCCGCAACGGTAAAACTGTGGCAGGGCCAAGGCGGAGGCAACCCGTGAAATTATTGTAATAAATGATAAATATAAAATATTTAAAAAACGAACATACACATAAAAAATTTTAAAATACAAAAAAAATAAAATATTGTTTGCGTTGAAACTATGAATTCTAACCAATTTCTGTTGTGAGATGATTTTCAGCTGGAATGTAGGGCAAAAGTGCAAAGAAGCGCAAATGAAAAATATCGAGGTGAGAAAAATATAAAGTGGCATTACAGTGAGCCTACGCGATTGCTCCATGTCATGCTAGTACTCTCTATTTCGGAATTTTTTAAAAAATTCCGTAATGTCGGGCGCTGAGCGGCTCCTGTCACGTAGGGGTGCTCCGCGCGTTACCCTCCATGACACGTTGAGTGTTATTTCGCTCTGCCACACTGCCGGGTAACCCGTGCGAAAAACACTTTTAAACCCCAAATCCCCAAATTTTTCCCTATTTTTCTACCTCCGCGACCACACCCAAACCCCTCCTTCCCCAACGTGACATGGACCTAGGTACAAGTTTTCTTCAACTTTTTCTTCAATTTCATTGATTAAAGGTATGTTTTGAACTCTAACCCTCATTTTTGCTTGAATTTTCAATTTTGAACATGTGCGAGGTGAGAAAAACCTTGCCCTACGTGAAAATTAAGCTTGAATTCATGTAAGTTATGATTGATTGATGTTCATAGTATCGTTGTGAGTATATGAACTCGATAATTGCATGTTTTATTGAATTTTTGCGAAATTGGTAGCTAGGGTTGGAATTTGGAATAAAGAAGAAACCAAATTTGGTTGAAATGAAAAATTACAGTATGTTGGGTGATGTGAATGATGTTGTGAATATAGATGAATTTGCTAAGTAGACAAGGGAATTTTCGGTAAAATGAAATTGGTGAATTGCATAGGTTGTTGTTATTGAAAAAATTGGGCTAAGTGCTATGTGATGTACGGAATCGATGGCGACATTGCTATTCATCAGAAGAAGCCCAGTAGTACATAGTACTATTCCATCGTCTTATCTTCAATTCATCAAGAAGTGTTGATTGTTAAGAATGGGAAAGCATGATTGTCTTGCCGAATTGTTTTAATTGTGACTAAAGACTAAGTGCGTGGGGTGGCCTAACCCAACCCAACCTTAGTTAAAGCTAATTGTGACTTGAATAACAATGGGATTGTCTATTCGATGGTACAGAACAACGTCGGTGTAGGAAATACAAGGGAAAGGGCGATCTCACATCGGGCGCCGACAGTAAAAGAATTAGGATTGGGAACAGTAGTTCCAGCACCAGCGGTCTGGGCGCGAGGCCAACGCCGACAATACGGAACCCAATGGTGACTCGATGAAGGGAAGAAATGGTATGCAAAATACAAAGAAACCAAGTACTTCCCGTAGGAGGGAGAAAATTGCAAAGGAGCCGCTGACACAGGAATTCCCTAGAATCGTACACCTGGAGCTGACACTGCTGGGTTGAACTTCATCTTCGAAGAGCCCAAGGAGTGCGATCTCCGGGTTTGATTTGGGAGTTCTATGCCAACTATAACCCAACCCTTCGGCAAAGCAACACTATAAAGATCGGGGGTAGGTTGTCACCTTTGAGCCCCATCATTTGGATGCTATATTGGGGGCGCGACGATGCCCATGTACTCCGGCAACTAACATAACTCCACCTTATGTGGGATATCGACGCACTCTATGTGGAGCCCGTTGACAGCACGGTGGAGCAGCACAAGGAGAGGGGATACCATCGACACTACCTTACTCTCAAATGAACAAAGGGAAGCCGTGATTTCTGCCAAAATTGTGTGTTTCGCTCGATCCCGGGGGTGCACATGACGATGTCACCCGGGATCGGTGCTTGGTATACTCCCTGATGGAAGGGTTTGAGAGATAAATGTTGGAGCGGTGATCATCTCCTCCATGAAGAGAGCCTCGCGTTTGCATCAAGGGCACAGGTACGGTCGGTGGTTTGCTTACCACATTCCCGAGGGGCCATGATATTGAGGAAGAGGCCCCGGACTACATCCCGTAGCCTGATAGGCGTGCCTTGGATGTCACCAAAACCAAGGCAACCGACACCACCATGGGCCGCTTCACACTAGCCGAGCGACATGTCGGATGACGTATATGGCCCGCATAAACGGAAGCGCATGTTGCAAGCAGCATAGTAGGAGGTCAAGCATCGTAGGATGAGCTTTGGGCACTGACTTGGATTGGCCTCTTCGGTGAAAATGCCCGGTTCTATGCCGAGTGGGGCCATCTTTTGTGAAGCTCGTAGATGATGATGTCCCCACCGATGATGCATTAATGCCGCGAGGACTCGATGTCGCGTCGATGAAGACGGCGGGGGCGATTCGGATATGGGAGACGAGGCAACGGCACCTGATGAAGAAGTTGAATACTTCAATTGATCGTGAGTTTCACCACCTACCTTGTGATATGGGAGTTGAGACTATGTGAACACCGGGGACAATGTGTTCGGTTTAAGTGAGGAGTGGGAGAAGCTAGGGTGCCGGGCCAGGTTGTTGTTGTTTATGTTTATGTCTTGTGTTGTTGGTTTATGTCTTGTGTTGTTGTGCCTGTGCAAAATGTTACCCGTGATTTTGTGTGGTATGTGTCCTGTGAATGTAATTCTGTTGTAATGAATGTTAAGTTGTTGTGTGTCAGGTTGAGTTGTTGTTGTTGGTTGGTTGTGTAAATATTTTTGTTTCTCATCAAAATTATCGATATTTTTAAATTTTTTGTTGAATTCTTTTTTTTTTTATGATTTGGTTTCTCGGTGTTTGTTTTTGGTGCTTTTACCGAGAATAGTCCCATTGAACCGAAGTCGAAAATAGTGATTGTTTCCTTATGATGGATGGATAACGACCGTCTAAGGGAAATGTAGTCGATACGAGTAGTTTTTTTTTTCTTTTCTTTTTATTTTCTTTCTTTTGTTTGTTTCCCAAACGTGTCGCTACTTCATGGTTCGAAATTCTGTTATGTATTGCAAGCATGAAATTAAGATGCATAAGTGATTTGTAAGGAAAGCATGCAAAAGTGTAAACATGTTGACATACCTAGGTCATAGAGTTCGATCTTGCAGATTGAGGCTTAATATTGAATTTTTGTAATTAGCTAATTAAAGAGTATGTGAATATGTTTTGAGTCGGTATGTGCAATGAGCAGATACTGATTATACTATGCCACAGGAAGTGTCTAGAACTTGCCCGTGTGTGTACCAAATGAAATGAAGGATGTTTATCATAGGGAAAGGATGTAGGCATTTCTTGATTAAACTCTAAAGTTTTTCCATTAGCATACCTACCTTGAATGTACATCTTAGTAGCCCCATTGAGCCTTTAGCTCATTTTTTTATTTCTTTGAAGAGGCTGTAAACTGGGAGCTTACCTCTTTTTCATTAAATGTGAATTTGATCCAAAAAAATCATAAGCGCCAAGAAACAATTTTCCTGTCAAAGGTAAAAGAGTGAGAATTGTGAAAAGGAAGAAAACGAAGTGGTCAAAGTAAAGAAATGGTCAAAGGTGCACTTGCTGGAAATTAAATAAAATAAAGATGTATGACTACTCTTTGTGTAATTAAGTCGAGTGTGCTTAATGAAATGGGAACAAAATAAAGAAAACTTCAAGAATGAGAGAGGATGAAGGATGAAATAATGCCCATATTATGATGGTGGGATGTATTGAAAACGCTTAAGGAAGCTAGTTGCTATTATTTGTTAGCATGACTAGTTCCTTAGCTTACATTACAACTCCGCATAAGTCCTACGTGATTTTACATCACGCGTCCTTATATTAGTAATAATACTCAGGAGTGCTTATGTGTGGCTCTGGCTAAGCATGATGCATGTAAATTCCTTTGGGAGAGAGAGTGAAATCGTGTTCATATACCCCACATGTAAATGCTTTGGGAATCATATGATTGCAAAGGGGGAAATTCTTTTGCTTTGTGAGGGCACATGCTTGACGAGAGTTAATTTTGTGTTGATGTATTGATCGCACTCGTATGAGTTTATTGAGATCGGTGAGTCGATTCTTGAGTTTAGGAGGTCTTAATGTGGTGTATTCAATTGATGAGACTATGCATGCTTTCTTGATGATTTACATATTAGCCATTCCTGTATAGCTGTAGCTTTGAATTGTCTAGCCAAAGTAGCTATGCGTGGGTTCAATTGCACGAGATGTGAGAGTATTGTTCGAGGACGAACAAGGCTTTAAGTGTGGGAAGTGATCTGGGCAGAATTATATGCCCAAGTGATACTAAAATGCTTCATTTCGTCTTTGCTTATCTATCGCAGTTGTGCATTCACATGTGATTTATAGTTAAGTGTGAATTTATACTAACTAAATATGATTAGAGTTGTTTTGCACATAAAATGTAATTTTGGGAAGCAGATAAATGTTGGTAAAAAATCTGGATTGGACTTGGAAGAAATGAGTGGAAAAGGTCAAGGAAGAAAGCAACAAAATAAGGGCTCCGCTGGCAGCCGTGTCACGCTGCTATCGCGGAGGCAGTTGATCACGGGAAAAATAATATAGGTCCCGTGTTACGCTTTATAGCTTAAACTAGTCGGGTTGTCTAAGCTATTTGACATTTTCATGATTGTGGTATAAAAGTGAAGATATGTGCTACAACCAACACAGATTAGCCTTGTTTTGTAGGCTTTTGATGACCTTTAAGGAGCTAATTCAGAATTGGTGAATAGAGTACTAGAGGAAGGTGAAAGAGTGAGGCTCAAAACAGCCCACACCCTGCGCGTCGGCAATCGTGCCACGGCAGTGGCTGCCATGAGCCAGCCTCAGGCGTTAAGGCTACACTTAAGGGTGGCTCGCGACTGGGCAGACGCGCCCAAGCAGCTGTATGTTAGCCATGCTATCATGAAAAGATACGCCAGGCCGATTTTCGGTTGGTTTCGCGAGTTAGTGGATGCCTCCGTGCACATGAGGCAAGGCTCGCGATACACTCCGGTGACACCTGGTCGGCCTGCACGACTGCCAAATTATGCATCAAGCCCATTTATTATAAATAGGGACCCTTAGCTCCTACTCCAAGGGGTCACGATTTTATTCTGGAAAACCGCATAGGAGTGAAGGGAGTGATGAGCTCCAAGTGTGTTTTACTGGTCACAAGTAATAAAGTGGTTTTGAAGAACCGATTAGTCGAACCTACAGAATAGAATACTAGAAACCTAAACTAGTCATTATAACTATACAAGTTGAAGACAAATGTGAGTAACGAAAATAGTTGGTTTTTTGAGAATATAATTTTTATACTACACTAAGCTAATTATACTATTGAATCTAAACAATGGTTAAGAGCATGTTGAGGTTACGAAGAACATGTGAAGACCCGAACTATTAATTTTATGGTTTATCTTTTCCTCCCGCTGTTGGGGTCGGAACTACCGCCTATGGACTAAAACTCGTATTTAACCCAACTTAAGAATCATGAACCTTCCACCTACATTTTCGTGATAAGAAGGAATTCAAGTTCTAGCAATACGAAACCTGCTTTTATATCAATAATGACAGGTATATTTAACTCAAGGTAACCAATTCCCAATTCTCCCGAACCAAGAAAAAGATCATATCCTATTAATTCACAACTTTCCAATTTCTTGTTCTCTCTAGTGAAACCGGATCTTTTTGGATTTACATTAACATTGGCCGCACATTAATGTAGTAGGAACAAGAATTAAATAGAACAACCATGGAAGAAAAGAGAAAATTAAACTCAAAGAATTAACAATTACATTGCAAATACAAAGTTCATAATCAAAGAAGTTAGTGAGAATTAGCCACTCATTTGTGGACACCAATCCTAAAACTAATCATACAAGCAATTGAAAAGTAAGAAGAAAGAGATAGAGAAGAACCCCTAGAATTTTCGGTCCTCAATGCTGCCCGTAACCCACGTTCTTGCTCCACCAAGTCGAATTATTGAAAATGTCCATAAGTGTTCTATTTATATTTAGGGATAAATTTTCTGGATGAATTACAACGTAATACTGAGTACCATGAAAGACCGCTCCGTGACACTGGTAACGTTTTAAGCCTCTCGGAATTTTTGTCCGTCTGTGTAATTGCTACTGACGCAGACTACAGTATCATGGAGCATTACCAACGCTACTCTGCAATCGCGACCCTCTCTCGAAATGCACCATTCGAATAATTCATCTACCAGACTACCTATCATGACTCTCACCAATTACTGACTCATTCGTGTGGATGCTTCCATGGCGCTGCCACTGGCCCATCGCTTGGCTCCTGTCACTTCGCTTCACCGACCGCTTTCCTTGCTCTCAATCCCGAGTTCCTTCTGATTTCTCCCAACATGTCATTTTTCATCAACAAAAGCATGTTTTTCCTACAAAACAACGCTAATCATGTTGGTTAGTATAAATTCACACTTCCATACAAATTACATGAGAATGTACACAATTTATTAGACAAACAAGACAAAAGTTATACATTTGCATCGATTTGGCATATAAATATGCCCCTTATCACCCCACACTTAAAATCTTGTTCGTCCTCGAACAAATATTCATACAACTCATGCAATTGATATCCCTTCATGGCTATTTAGGCTCGATGTTCAAACTACGGTCATACCGATTATGTTCAAAGCAAATCATCAAGAAAGACATGCACAGATCATTATTACACGACACTTAATAAATCCAGACTTTCTAGCACAAGAATCGACTGACATCGGAAAACTCATGCATATATTAGCTGGACCAAGATATCCGACACGAATGTATTCTATCATCACCATGTGCCCTCACGACACTAGGAGAGATTCCCTCGTTTTTAGCTCACACAACTTATGAAAACCATGTCCTGGGTATATATGTACACACCCCATTTCACTCACTCTCCCAAACGAATTCACATGCATTGCGTCATGACCTATAGGCTGCCTCTAGTAGCTACTCCACTAATATAAGATGCGTGATGTAAGATCATCGACTTAATCTGCCAGGCTGTAAGTTACCAACTAGTATACACCGGGCTAACCAATAATAGTAACCAACTTCCCAAGCGCTTTTTCACACATCCCATCAACTTCCAGAATTATCTTCTTCCTTCCTCCTCTTCTTGAAGTTTATTTTTATATTTATCACCCTTTCAACACACTGAAGACTAACTAAGGAAAAATTGAGTTAAATAAATTCCTCTCACCGCTATTTCACCCTTGACTCTTTCTTTTTCCTTCTTTCTTTTCAACAATTTTTCTTTCTTTTTCACTAATTCTTGACACCATGGGAAAATTATACTTTTCTCGAGCGCTTAAGAGTTTTGACTTTGGCCTAAGGACCACGAAAAGAAGCGCTCACGGTTCACACACCCTTTTGACAAAGGAAATCGTAAGTAAGTACTTACCAAGGTTAAAGGCTCAACGCTGACTAGGGTTTAATCTTCAAGGTGGATATGAAAAGAAAAACAAGAAACTTTTTGGTTGACAAAGAAATGCCTACATCATCTCCTACACTAGTACTCTTCATTCAAGCTGTACACACGATTGTGCAAGTTCTAGACAATCAACAATAGCATGGGAATAACCAATTCTCACTATACACTCACGCAACATGCTTGATCTAAGACACTTCATTGCACTTTAATCGCCTAATCACAAGAATTTAAAATGTTTCAATCAATCACTTATCCAAATTTTACTTAAGATGCTGCCTGCTATATGTACAGAACTTGCATGCTTTCTTACGAATCATCTTTTGCCATATAATTATTATGCACAACACGCACAAAGGATGTGGAGCCATTGAATAGCAACATGCATGGGATACAAATCAGCAATCCAACTCAAAATCAAAATTAATCTAACACAAATTAAAAAAAAATAAAAATAAAACGAACTATACTACTCCTATCGACTACCTTTCCTTAAGACAATATCCATCCATCAGAGAAGGGTCACTATTTACTACTGTCTAATGAATTCTTCTGCAAAAGAACCAAAACAAACTCCGAGAAAACCCAAAAACGAAAAATAGTTACTGGAAAAAAAAATGGTCGATGATTTGACAAGGCTATTACATACTTCAGCTAACATTATCTACAAGACACAACAGCAAGCACAACAATATTTACAATCAACGTAACATACAAATGTAGAACAGAGTCAAATTAAACCACACTAATAATAAAGCAAGGAACATACAATGATATACACGAAAAGGCACAAATACCTAACTACTTCCCACCCCACACCTTAGAATCGAACACTGTCCCCAAAGTGTTCATACAGCACAAATAAAAAGGTGGTTGCAACTCCCCGACGCTCAAATGACTCCACTTCCTCATCGTGCCGCGTCATGCCTCTGGCTACCTGAAATTCCACCGCTATCCTCCACCCAACGTCGGAATCCTCGCGATGTGTCTCCTCGTCCGTGGGGACGTCATCGTCTGTAGGTTCCACAAAAGCCGGCTCACCCACATAGTGCCCCCGGGCGCCGCCAAATGGTAATCTAAGTCGAGCTGCCACGCCTTCGTCCCCTCCCCGCCGCCGTCTCCCGCCTATGCGAAGCCGGAGCATCTGCATCCCAAACATGTGCGGGACATACCGATCGTCCCGACCATGTCGCCGGCCAATGTAAGGACAAAGCCCATGAGTGGTGTCGGATGCCTTTGTTTTTGTGACATCAATGCGACACCGCTCCATCTCGCGGGATGTAATCTAGGGCCTCCTCCTCACCTGCCTCTCAGAACGTTACACGCGCCCCGTCAACTGCACTGTGCCCCCGATGCAAGCCGGCCCTCTTTCATGGCGGAAATGATCACCGCCCAACATTGACTTCAGCCCTTTCATAAGGGCATATAATTAAGCATACACGATCCCGGTCACATCTCGCTTATGTGCACCCCTGGAATCAAACAACAGGCTTCACAAACATCCATCACAGCCCCCGGCTTCCCGTTTCATCTCGTGCATAGGCGCCGTCTCGATGGTAGCCCTTCTCTTATGTTCGGCTTCCAACGCGTCAGAGACCGGGCTCACATAATGTGCGTCTGATGGTTCAGATAAGGTGGAGTGATGCTCACTGTCCGGAGTACATGGGCGTTCGTATTTGCGCCCTATGATGGCATTGAGGTGGCGAGGCTCCACGTGACGTACTTGGCCCCTTATTTTGACGGGTGTGACTTCTCAATGCTCCGTTCAATTGGCGTAGAATTCCTGACTAAGTGCGTTGCACTCTTTTGGCTCGTTGAAAATGAAACGTAGCCCAAGCAAAGACACCCTGCACTACATCCTGGGAACTCTTTGTGCCAAGGGTTCCCGTGCACATGTTCCTCTAAAGTATTTGTTCTCTTTATGCTTGGTGTACCACTCCTTTCCCCTGCCTCACCCATCTTGTTCCATATTGGCGGCGCGGCCGCGTGGAACCGGCTGCTGCTGACCGGCTGCTCCTGCAGCTTTACTTTTTTCTCCCGCGCCCGATGTTGATGCGCCCTTTCCTTTGTCCTGCTCGCTAGACATGGTTTCGTCAAAGAAAACAGACAAGCACTCATGTTAGTCGATTTCTCATTGAGCTTTTGACTCAGTGCTGGGTTTGGCTCGGCCACCCACACTTAGTTTCTAGCTCACAATATGCAAAACGGTAACATATTTATTCCTTATTTACAAAAAGATAGAAAAATTCCAGAACAATGCAACTAAAAGAGAAACAACAAACAAAAATCGCTTCATGCCTTCTTAAAATTCGACAAAGATAACCTCTCGTGTACTACCTGCACATCGTACAGCCTCATTCCACCGTACTATCGATACTCATTTCATTACATGGCATTCAGCTAAAAGAACACAAGAAAATAAAATACTCCACAACTCAAACTAAGCAATTCCCCGATTTTCATGTAATTCGATGAGTTCTGAGTTTCACCCACTTAGAATTTCCCGAGAATTGCATCGTTTCTTAAGTATACACAATAAGCATGCACAATACAATTCACCCAACATGCAACAACCACAATTTTTTTTCTTTCAACACTTCCTCTTCTCAATTCGATTTTTTTTCAACTTCACCATCCATCCCTAACCACAATTTAGCACACACTTCATCTAAGCATGCAATTAACGAGTTCATATGATCACAACGATACTACGAACAACAATAATCAACAACCAAAATGTATTTAAGCTCAATTTATTGATATGGGCATGGATTCTTCATAAACATGCTAAAAATCGAAATTTTAGCTAAAAATTGAAGTTGAGTTCAAGAACATACCTTTTGATTCGATTAAGACGAAGAAAAGTTGATAAATTTTACTCCTGCTTCTGACACGTTGAGGGGAGGGGATTTTTGGGGTTTTTGTCGCGGAGGTGTGAGTATGGCTGGAAAAATGGGGTGATTTGGGGTTTAAAAAAGTGGGGATTTTGCGCTGGTCGCCCGGGTGACCCGGGTGTGACCCGACGCGATAACACGTTGTAACGTGTCACTGAGGGTAACGCTGGAGCGCCTCCGTGACACGGAAATCACAGCTCTCTCGAATGTACCCAGATTTGCCTTCAACGTGTCACTGAGGGTAACGCGAGGCCCTCCGTGACATCGGAGCTCATCGCGTTGTGCTCACTGCTCTCTACCACTTAAAATATTTTCTACCGTTTCCTTTTGCATTCTTTGCATTTTTTCTTTAAGCGCTGAGGAGCGTTGGATCAAACCATACCAAAATATAAATAATAAAAAAATCAAATAATTAAAAATATTTTTACTTTTCTATTTACACTCCTATTCTACAAAATATTAAGTACAAAAATTGAAAATCTTTTTCTTTTTTTTTTTTTTCTCTTAATGTACATTTACAATTACATTTCACGCAAGGCTCTCCCGCTAGCCGCCCGGTTTACCGTCTCTAGCTTGACGTCATTTGAGCTATTCCGCCCCTAGGTGACGGACGTTTGCTCAACACGTGCCCACCCCAATCAAGCTTACCTCTCTATCAAGCCTTCAGCTCTCGTTGTTCAAAAGCTCCTGAACACCACTTCCTGCTTGTTCACGCACATGGATCAACGAGTTCTTCGTACACGGCCGAATTTGGGGGCCTTGTACACACGAACACCTCCACCTTGTCGTGTGCTCGTATCGTTAGCTGCCCGCAGCTACATCTATAAGAGCTTCCAAGAAAGGTCGCCCCAAAATAAATGGGACTTCCGAAATCAAGCTCAAGTCTAACACAATAAAATCCACCGAAGATTAGGGAGCCGACTTGCACTAGCACGTCCTCCACAATGCCGTCTCGCCTTGCCAAGGAACGGCCCGCAAGCCGCAAACCACCGTCGTAGGTCTAGGGCTTCCTAGACCTAACTTGAATACCGGTTGGCACAAGTTAATGCTCGCTCCCAAATCACATAAACCGCGAGAATGATACTTTGCCCGATTGTCAACCGAATTGTGAAGCTCCTGTGATCTTTTTAGCTTTTGTGGTGTCCTGCTTTGTATCCGGGCTAAGTGCATTCTCAGCAAGGGCCACCGTGGCATATTCGGCCGCCCGTTTTTGTTGGCCACGATGTCCTTAATGTATTTGGCATATTTAGGGCACTCCCTCGCAAAACATCAACAAGAGGTAAGTTAACGTGTACCTCGTTTGAGCACCATGAACTTCAAGCACGCTCCTCCTTGTGCTTCCTTAATCATTGAGGGAACGGGGGTGGAGGCTCCAACTGCCCGCCTTCCTTGTGTTTCCTTCAATGCTCTCAAGCCCCCTCTCCGCTTCTGCAACTCCCGACCGTTGAGGTGGCCTCTGTCCCACCTCCTTCAACCGGCAAGCCACCGTGGTCACCGTATCGACTCCGCTTGGGATTGGGGCTGTCACCGGGGAGTCCTCCTCTAGGCATGGTGTTCGGGCTCCAAGAAATTGCCCAAATTGATACTCCAAATGCCTTGGTAGCTACCGAATAATTTTAACATCAGTCACTAATTTGACATGTCACCGTTAATCGAGCCTCGCTGGCTATCGCCGCTGAACACTTCTAACGCCGTGATGGTAAGGGAGAGGGTGGCTGTTATTTCAGAGCTGAGCTTGAGTTCTTGTGGCCCTCCCTGACCCCGCCGCATCCCCGACCTCGAACTCGCCCTTGATGGCTGTAACTACCCCAAGAGAAATTCCTTATTCTCCAGCTTGGGATTGTAGCTATTCATTACTGCTGGTGATTGCTCCCTTGTGCATTCCCGACAAAGTTCACAGAGTCTGGATTGCCCACAAACACTTCAACCAGTGTTCATTGCCCGCACACTTCACACCAAATCGCCGCACCGCATTAACCGGGGCTTGAGACTGCCTGGCCCATATTGCCGAAGTGGGTGTTCAACCTGATTTGCAGCAAATATTCAGGTAAATATAATGAAACCTATCCACTTCAAGACTCCAAATGCTTCCTTGCTCCTCCCATTTTGAAGAGTCCGCATTCCACTCCGGGATTTCCCCGCGAAATACGATTAAGCAAAGAATACAAAGCCAATAAGTCTTTTCTAAAGCCTCGCCCCCAAATTTCAATCTAGCAAAATTTTAGTGTGGGGTTCCCAACCTCAGGTGTGGTAAAACGCTTCCCTTGTTGGAAACTTAGAATTTGACTTCTAAGCCTTGCCGTTTTTACCTGGGAGGGGAAGAACCTGGACGAACCTTTTCGCGAGATCATCCCATTTTAGGTGATAGGAGTTTGGTGGCTCGCCTTTCAGCCACCTCTTTACATCCAAAGTGAAAATGGGAAAAGTGTGTTTCTGATTATATCCGTTGCACACTCCACGGGGATGGGTGTCACCCATTCCGTAAAATTCAAGATGTTGCTGCGGGTCCTGAGGGAGACCCGCAGAACGCCTCGCTTGTGTGCAGCAATCATATATTTGTTTCAGCTCGAACCTCCTCCGGCTCGGGTTTGCGAATGTTGGGAAGTAACATTGTTAGCTTGTGATTGCCATGATCACAACTGCCCTGCCGTTAGTTCCTCGGGCACTAAACTGCCCGCATGGGTGGGATTCTCGTGGTTGCTCCATGATAGTTTGTTCAGCACCGCAGCTTTCTTCTCTAGAGCCGTTGACGATGAAATTGTCGTTTCGCTCTGGGCGATGGATCCACTAACCCTTTGTCAGCTGCCGTTGTTCAACACTGCTTTTCTGCAAAATACAAAGTTAAGACCAAGTTGTCAAATACGTAAATGCTGAATAGCAACTACAACACTTAAAATCAAGGTGCGAAAATTTCACTATCACGGCTCCTTCAAGAACGGCCAAAACTTGATGAGCCTCGCAAGTGTAAAATGGCTTCCACAAGTAATAAAGTGCTCTTTTGAAGAACCTATTTGTCAAACCCATTGTGAATATTGGGAATAAGGTGAAACTTCCAAACGCAATTTACTATAACTATACAAAGAAGACAAACAGAAAACATAAAAATAGTTGGTTTTTGAGAATATAATTTCTTTTTATACTACACTCAAGCTAATTATACTATTGAATCTAAACAATACAAGAGCATGTTGAGGTTACGAAGAACATGCGAAAGAACCAACTATTAATTTACGTGGTTTATCTTTTCCTCCTGGGCTGTTGGCTCAACTACCGCTATGGACTAAAACTCAGATTAACCCAACTTAAGAATCATGAACCTTCCACGCACATTTTCTGACAAGAAGGAATTCAAGTCAAGCAATAATAAACCGTTCACACATGACTAATAATACTTTTCGGTATATTTTTATCCCGAAGGTAAATCACTCCCAATTCTCCCAACTATGAAAGATCAGACCCTATTAATTCACAACTTTCCACTTCTTGTTCTCTCTGTGAAACTGACTTTTGGATTTACACAACATTGGCGACATTAATGTAGTAGGAACAAGAATTAAATAGAACAACCATGGAAGAAAAGAGAAAATTAAACCAAAGAATTCAATAATTACATCACAACACAAAGTTCATAACCATGAAGAATATAATTAGCGCACTATTTGTGGATTAATCATCCTAAACAAGTGTTAATCATACAAGCATTGAAAAGAAAGGAAAAAGATATAGAGAAGAACCTTAGAATTTTCGTCCTCAATGTTGCCTGTAACCACGTTCTTGCTCCACCAAGTCGAATTATTGAAATGTCCCCTAAATTATTTATACTGGGATAAATTTTCCTAATAACGAGAACTTGGTCACGGAAAGTGCACGCGGAGCACCGCTTCCGTGACACGCAAACGCGGAAGCCCTCTGAATTTGTCTGTCCAAACAGCACAACTGGTACTCGCGTGTATCGCTGAAAAAGCACAAACTAACGCACGCAGGGCCTTCAAGGGACCCTCCTGAAATGCACCATCTGAACACCACTTCCAACGTGTGGTGCGCCGATCCCACCTTCACTGAATTTACTTGGATTTATTCCAGCAGAATGCCTCCGCGATGGCAGCGTGCCACGCTCCATCGCGGAGCCCTTGTCATCTTTGCTACCATCTCGCTTCCTTGCTCAATCCCGAGTTCCTTCGATTTCTCCCAACATGTCATTTTTCACAAAAGCATGTTTTTCCTACAAAACAACGCTTAATCATGTTGGTTAGTATAAATTCACACTTTCATACAATTTACATGAGAATGTACACAATTTATTAGACAAACAAGACAAAGTTATACATTTGAGTATCGATTTGGCATATAAATATGCCCTTATCAGGGAGTGGGAGAACTCATCTAGGGTTTATCAAATTCTCTCATCTACCAATCTCATGTAAGTATGTAGTTTAGAGTAGATTAATAGTAGATTAGTGTAGTTTACGAACATGAATGGCAAGAACCCTTTTCCTCTAGGGTTGAAGCCATGGACTATGATTGTACTTAAGGATGTTGTTTTTGGAATTGAGTTATTGATTGTTATTTTCGTCTTCAGATTCTGAGTTGTTGGGTGTTTTTATGATTGATCACCATAAAAGCATATTTGTTAGCTTGGGAAATAGCTTGGAGAAGGCATTACCTAGGTCGACATGAGAATGTGGGGAGCATGTAGTGGTCCCCTGAGGGGTTCCGTGTTTGGATAGAAATATACCTAACACCTTGCTTGGCGACACACGGGGGCTATGAAAGACCAATTTGGGATGTCACATCACCACCGAAGAAGTAGTTGTGAGTCTAAGTTGAGTTAAATGGTTAGACGTACGAAAGTCCCTAATCGTTTCCCCGCAAACCACAACATAATTGATTGCTCCATGTATTAGAAAATTAAACTCTCGTCACAATGATGCAAATGTAGGCTAGATTTTGCCGTGTTTAGAGGCTCGAAAGACCATGAACATGCAATTCCAGTTATGTGAAATAACAATTGATAGTCCCATGCTTGTTCCATTGCAAATCGTATTATCGCATGATTAATTGGTTTTAACTCTATGTTGCTCCTAGAGCACTTTCTTTAATATGTCGTTGACTCAAACTAGACTTAATTATTCTTCAAACGAAAATGTCTATCACCAATACTTTGGATATTTAAGATCACATTAGAAATGGATGGTTAGAGGAATGGGTCCAGCCCCCGGTTCGATATCGTTCTTAAAAAAGAGCCACCATATTACTTCAGCACCCACCCGTGCACTTGCGCTCATCAGTTTTTTGGCGCCGTTGTCTAGGACCTACGAAGTTTTGATAATTTATTTATTTTTGTGTGATTTTAATTTTTCATGTTTAGAAACTTGGTTTTAGTCTGCCTATTTATGTGTGACAAGTTGTCCCGCCGAGGCCGACTGCTAGAAATAGAGAGGCATTGTGGAACTTTGTTGAACTCCGAACGTCAAATCCATTTGCAGCGAGAGTAGCACTAGAGCAAAAGCCGAAGAGACTTCAAGAAAGGTACAACAACAACCACCAGCGGGAAGAGTACAACTATTACCTGGCTAATGCACCAAGACCGCCGCGAAGTGGCAATCCCACTAGCGACGAATGTGTGACTCTAGTATCCGTAAACCGGAGCCTGGAGGGAACTTTTGAGCTTAAACAGTAACATGGTGTGTGATTTTTACATTTTAGTGGTCAGCCCACCGGAATGGCACATGAGGACCCGCAAAGAGTACTCGCGTAGCTTTTGGAGATAAGGACACGTTTGTCCCCATCGGCGTGTCCACGTATTATGTCCGACCACCCTCTTCCATTTTCATTGTTGGGGGAGGCGAAAAGTGGCTCGGTTGGGCCGAGTCACTAACTCCATAACTTGCGGGATACTTGGCCAAGAAATTCCTTATCAGATTCTTTCCTTCGTGCAAGACTCCGCAAAGTTGGAGAAGTGAGATACTAAGTTTCAAGCGTGCTTCCGAGGAGAACTTGTATATGGCTTGGGAAAGATTCAAGTCATTGTTGAGAGTCTCGTCCCCATCATCCGCAATCAAATGAAGTGTTGGCCCATACCTCGTCAGAAAGTCTAGACCCACACAATAAAATATTACTAGACTCGCAAAGGGGGAGGGCAAGCCTTGGAGAAGACATATGATGAGCTTTACACTTGTTGAATTAATTGCACAAGGAAATCCAGAGTGGCACAAAGTGAGTCATCAAGAGGGGCAGGAAGTTAAGACTGGGGTTGACAGAAGCGTGAGGGTTTGAATGCCTTGCGCTTACGCTAACTTCGCTTTCAACATCAAATGTTGACTCAGTCAATAAATCAGAGGTATGCACCAACACGTGTGTGTTAATGCGTCAAAGAAGCTCCGAGTTGGTGTGAAATTTTGTAAGGGCTTATCAAGTACAACGAAGAATCTTGTGGAGCCAATCCCAATCGGGCCAATTTTGTTGGAAATGCAAAGGAATCAGAATTTCGGGAACAACTCCAACAAATTGGCAGGCCACCCGACCTCTTCTTGGGGTGGAAATCGTGCGAATTTTATGCAACCTCAACAACATCGTATCAATGTAATAGGTGACAATGGGCATGGTAGTGCTCGCACAGGAAACACCGCAGAAAATTATGGGAGACCCAAAATCGCTAGCGTAAAAATCGCAGGATGGCAAAGCAGCATCAATGAATCAACAAGTAGCCACCCGCAATCTTGAAAACAAGTGGGTCAAATAGCGCCGCTTCAAAACATGAGGCCGCAAGGGATTACCAAGCGGGCGTGCATCCTAACCCCGCGCATTAATGCCATCAGTCTTAGAAGCGGAAGGCGGTTAGCTAATGCTGCCTAAAGAGTTGAGAAAGAGGTGAGTCTGAGTTGGTGTAAGACCAGACCATCTACCGATAATGGAGCAAACTGCTGTGAAACAAAATGCGCAACCTTCATCAAGTAGCCAAGACAAAGACCACACACCACCACCATTTCTCGTAAATTAAAAAAGAGCAAGGAGGCGAATGTTTCAAAAAGTTCTTGAGACTTCAAAGAACTTCCTTTTACATAAATTTGCCTCTTATTGATGTTATGTGGAATGCCCAAGTATGCTAAATACTTGAAGGACGTGATGGCGAACAAAGTTAGATTTGTAGATGTCCGTGATCAGTAGCACCGACCGAGGAGGCCACTGTGGTATTGAGCAAAAAATAAAGAAGCTCAAAGACCCCCGGGAGTTTTACCCTCCCATACAAATTGGTAAAGCTGAAGTGCTCCGAGCTTTGTGTGATTTAGGGCAAAGAAGGAATCTAATGCCCTTATCCTTATGCAACACCTTGGGTTGGGAAGCACCGAGACCGACAAGGTTGATGTTGCAATGGGCCGACAAGTCGCGAGTGACACCGGATGGAATAATAGAGGACCTTCTCATCAAAGTAGGTAAATTTATTATACCTCGTTGATTTTATTGTTTTAGATTTTCTGTGTTGATGACCAGTACCCCTAATCTTGGGACGGAAGCATTCTTGGCCACCTGAGGAGCTATGATTGATTTGAAAGAAGGGACCAAAATGAGGGTCGAGTGGATGAAGAAGAAATCTTCCGTGTCTACCAAGAAATAAACCAATCCAAGACACTACGTAAACCTTTGTCGTTAGTGTGTTGGCAGAGGATAAGTGTGGGGTGGAGAGTCCACAGGTACCCGCCAAAGGCAATATCAAGTGTTCCCACTCTCGAGTCCGATAAAGGGCTTAATTTGGAGAAGAAGTTGGAGCGGGGAGGACCAGTGGGAGGTCCGTTTTCTCCAAACAAGAAGAAAAGGAGATGGTTCTCGTAAAGAGAACCCGTGCTTGAGGATGTCCTCAGGCAGTCCACGTCGTGTCATGACATTAAATTAAGCGCTTACTTGGAGGCAACCCAAGGGTACCTCGTGTACAATTTTTAAATTTTTCTATTTTTGTTTTTGATTTTGTTAATTCATTTTTGTTTTTGTTTTTGGTGGAAAGTTAGGCATGTAGAGGGGAAGTCTCGAAAAATCCTCTGAGGAGGAAGCCAGGAAGCATGGAAGAGAAAAAGGTGGGGTCGACCACCCGTTTGTGCAATTTTGTGGAAAAACATGCTACTAGCCAGGCCTAAAGGCCTCGGGGAGCCACCTTCTTGAAATGTTAATTTGATGCTATGGAGACATAGCATGATTAAAGTGTGGGGTGAGGGAAATTTTAGGAAATGTCAAAAAAATTTTTTGTGTTTAACAAATCGTTGGTGAATGCAATGCTTGATGGGAAAATAAGAAAAATTTGAAAAATTTTGGGAGTCAAGCAGGAATTACTCCGTGTTTTTCTTTTCTGCTCTTTTCCGACGGGGGGTCTTTGAACCGAAGAATAAAATTTTTATTTTTTTATTATTATTTTTTTTTTTTTTGTCTCAGATATAATGTTTTAGTCGTAGTTAGACTGTTTCCGACGATGGATGGATGACGACCGTCAGGAAAATTAGTCGATAGATGTCGGGTTTTTGAAACCATAGCTAATTGATACTTCGATGTTCTTGTTGTGTGCTATACATGATTATAAGATGCAAGTTTGTTCGTTGTTGAAGCATGCAAGTGTATAACTTGTTTGAGACACTTAGGTTTCCTTGAATTTGACTCAATATAATTGAAGCTTAATTTGAATTTTCGTGATTAGCCGAGTAAGAGTCTCGCCGAATGTGTCTTGGAATTGAGCATGTGCAATGAGTGTAAGGTTTTTGAGCTCCTATGCTATTGTGGATTGTCTAGTTTCGGTGTGTGTATGAAGCGAAATGAAGGATGAATTGTAGGAGATGATTTAGGCATTTCTTTGAATTAACCTAAATTTCTTATCCCCTCTATTTTACCTACCTTGAAAATTAATCCTAGTTAGCCCGCTGAAGCTCGAGCCTATTCTTTTGGATAGCCGCAACATAAGCTTAACTTTTCTTTCATTAACCTTGAATTTGACGCAAAGCTTCTAAGCGCTTTGAAGAATAAAAATTTGAAAGAGTAAAGGAGGTGAGAATGAAAAGAAATGAAAAGTAGAAAGTTGTAGAAGGAGAAAAGGTCAAAGGTGCACTTGTGTGAAAATGGTTGATTATTGCTAAGGAGTAAGAAAACAAAGTAATGAAAAATTCTTCATAGAACTCCTTACTAAGAAACCAAAAGTGCCTAAATAAAAGGGGAAACAAAAGAGGAAAAAGAAAACCATCAAGGATAAAAAGGTGAAGTAAGGGAAGGGAAGTTCGTAATGAGGGCGTGATGTATTAAAAAGCGCTTAGGAAAGATAGTCACTACTGCCATAATAGTACCTACTCGCATTGAGTTACGTTACAAACCTACAAAGTCCTACTTGATCCTACATTCATATATCCTCAAATTAGTGAAGTAAACACTAAGGGCAACGAAGGTCATGACATGAAGCATGTGAATTCTTTTGTAGAGAGTGAGGTAATTCTTTTTTATTACCCACACATGTTGTGATGTAAAATTATTTTTTGCGTGTGATTGGGTAACTCTTCCGTGAGGGCACGTGTTTAATGAAGGATAAAATTCATGTGGGATTTCTTAATCGCTTGATTTGCATGAGTTGCGAAGTTTGAGAGTCGATCCTTGAGGTTAAGAAGTCTTAACATAGTTGTATTACATAGCATGTTATATTTTTAACTTGTACCTTATGTAATCATTATAGCCGTAGCTTCTGAATTATCTTGCTAAAAATTAGTTATGTGGGACTCTCCATATGCATGATATGTAAAAAGGCTGTTCGAGAAGAACAAGCTTTAAGTGTGGGGGGGTTGGTGATCACTGAAATAATATAGGTGCTTTTTATAGCTTAAACTAGTCGGGTTGTCTAAGCTATTTGATACATTTTCATGTGATTTTATATAAAAGTGAAGATATGTGCTAAACAACATGATTATCCTTTGTTTTGTAGGTTTTTGATGACTTTTGAGGAGCTAATTCATGAATTGGTGAAGTAAGGCTTGGAGAAGGAATCAACACCTTGAAAGAGGGAGGCCCAAAACAGCTCCACCCGCAATGGCATGTGCCATGGCAGACAGGCTGCCCAAGACAGCCCCCCTCATTGGTGTGTGCCACGGCAGGGTGGCTCCGCGACCAAGGTGTGTGACACGCCCGCCTGCTAGCCAGGCCACGTTGCCCCATCAAGGGTAAGATGTTGCCGGTGGCCGATGGTTGATTTCCATTGAGTTGGGTGATGCCTCCCGTGTCATGGGAGGCAAGTGCTCAGCGCGATACACTCCGTGACACGGAGCCGTCACGCAGGAATAAATTATGCACGCTTTCTCCATTTACTATAAATAGGACCCTTAGCTCCCTCCAAGGGGTCACGATTTGGCTCTGGAAAACCGCATAGGAGTGAAGGGAGAAGTGGGAGAACCTATCTAGGGTTTATCAAATTCCCTTCTCATCTACCTATTCTATGTAAGTATGTAGTTTAGGAGTAGATTAATAGTAGATTAGTGTAGTTTACTTAACATGAATGGCAAGAACCCTTTTCTCTAGGGTTGAAGCCATGGATATGATTGTAATTCTACAAGGATGTTGTTTTTGGAATTGAGTTATTGATTGTTATTTTCTGTCTTGGCATTCTGAGTTGTTGGGTGTTTTTATGATTGACTGGCCATAAAAGCATATTTGTTAGCTTGGGAAATAGCTTGAAAAGGCATTACCTAGGTCAGGACATGAGAATGTGGGGAGCATGAAGTAATTCCCGGAGGTTCCGTGCTTGGATAGAACATACCTAACACCTTGCTTGGTTGGACACACCTGGTTATGAAAGACCACTTGGGATGTCACATCACCACTCAAGAAGTAGTTGTGATTCTAAGTTGAGTTAAATGGTTAGACGTACGAAAGTCCCTAATCGTTTCCGTAAAACCACAACATAATTGATTGTCCGCGACTAGAAAATTCAACTCCGCGCTCACAATGATGCAAAGTGGAGGCTAGATTGCCGGTTTAGATGCTCGAAAGACCATAAACCTGACAATTTAATTAAGTAAAATAACAATTGATAGTACCATGCTTGTTCCATTGCAAATCGTATTATCGCATAGATTAATTGGTTTTAAACTCTATGTTGCTCCTAGAGCACTTTCTGCATTATGTCGTTGACCCAAACTTTGGATGAAATATTCTTCCTCAAACGAAAATGTCTATCACCAAAACTTGATATTTAAGATCACACAGTAGAAATGTGATGGTTAGAGGAATGGGTCCAGTCCCGTGGGCTCGAGATATTCCGGTTCTTAAAAGAGTCACACTATATTACTTGCACGACCCGTGCACTTGCGGGCTCACTCAGCCGCCTGCAATTTATTTTGGCCACTGCGCTGGAAGGCGTCGCATTGCCTCCATGTCACCGAGGCAGTGCCACGTGATGCAAGCCGTGGCACGTTGAGCAAGGTTTACCTCGGGACGTCACTTCGGCAGTAGGTGCGCGATTGCATCGTGGCACGTTGGCCCGGGGCTCCGCATTGCGCATCGTGGGCACGCCAAGGAGAAATTTTTGAGGAACCTAATTCCCAGAGGGTCTCACGATAGCCCCGTGGCACGGAGTGAGGTGCTCCACGATACACTCGTGCCACATTGCTTGTTATTTCGAGAAAAATTCTCACCAGTATAAATAGCAATACTTAGGTTTATTTTTAACGATTTTGACTTAGTTGAGCAAGAACGGTTACAGCAGCTTGAGGGGACGAAAATTCTAAGGTTCTTCTCTATCTCTTCTCTTTATCTCAATTGTTTGTATGATTTACATTTATTTAGTTGTTTAATCCACAAATGAGTGGCTAAATTCCTGCCGTAGGTTAAGAACATTTGTAGTGGAATGTAATTGTTGAACATTTTAGTTTTCATCTTTCCTTCAATGGTTGTTCTATCAATTCTTGTTCTTACTGCATTAATATTTGGCCAATGTTGATGTATATCTAAAAAATCCAATTTTGGTTTTGAAAAGAAAAGAAATTGGAAAAGTTGTGAATGATAGGATATGATCTGTTCTTAGTTTGGTAAATTGAGAATTGATTTACAAATAAAATAGAAATATATCTCGAAAGTCTTATTAGTCAGTTAAGGAATCGATTTTGTATGGCTAGAACATGAAATTCTTTTATCACAGAAATGTAGATTGAAGGTTCATGATTTTAAGCTGGGTAGAAGACGAAAAGTTCCAATCAATAGGCAATAATTTTGACTAGCAACCGAAGGAAATATTAACCCAATTGTATTCATGTAAATTTATTTTCCCCGCATGTTCGTTGGCCTCAACTTTCTCATTACTTATAGTTCGTACTCACTTCTTTATAATTTTGTCTTAGATTCGTATCAATTAGAAACCTCAAACTTCAAAAATATTGTTAATTGTTGTCTGTATTTTTAAAGTAATAGTTCATTAACACTTAAGCAATTATTACCCTTGGCCCGGCCCGTAGGATCGATACTTGTCTTGCTTTAAGCCATTTTACTACTTGTTCCTCGACCACATGCACTTCTTACAGATAGTTACAAAGGCCACGAACATAGCCTACATTCGAAAGGACGGAGGGCGGGGATCCCGCATTTCCTCTTTTCTCACATCTCTCCGATAATTTAATATTATCTATAATCCTAGTCAAATCTTATATATCTAACAAATAAATCAACTCATTTATACGCTATGCTCCCGACTTCCTATTCGGTTATCGACATATACTTAGGATGGTACCCATAAAGGTATCACATTGGGAGGTCCCCCGATACCTCCCCGCCGCCGTAGTTACCTGTAACCTGTATTGGTGCCCCTCCTCGTTGCTATATCTGACTTTCTCGGCCTGATGGGATATCGCTGGTCTTACTTGTATTTGTATTCAAAGAATATGCAGCAAATTTTTTCTTAAGGGACTCAACCCTATACTCGTACCGCCTATAGCACCACCTAACGAGAAGAGCAGTAACCATCCTATCATGCCTTATGCCTCTCAGTTTATAGTATGTGGTGCACAACACATCCATAGGCAAGACTCTACTTAGCACTGCTTGTAGACTCCCCGGGATACGCCTGCTCGACACGAAGTTTGGCACACTCCCCTCGGGGGATATGACCGGCACCGTGCCCTACTAGACCGAACCGGCTAGACTATTGATCCTAGGAACTGGGTGCCTGCTTTGCTCTAAATTTGATTCACGGAATCAACTGCCATATAGCGGCTTGTAATATGGGGGGCCCTGCCGGCTAGGCCTATAGCAACCTCGGAGCAATGTGCCTAATCGTAATCACGTCTATAGGGTAACCTATTCGGCCGACAAAAGGCCACCATGTCGTCTAGTTAGCCTCTAAATTAAGAAAACAAAGCAATCACTACGTGACCGACAAGGTCACCACTACCAACCGAGTAAGAACCCACACGACCATCATAACAAGCTACAACGCACACATGGCCTCACACGACTGTAAAATAACCAACCATAGGGTATACACAATTCGCAAGCCTCTAAGATTACCGAAAATACGGGCTCCGACCGCCCCGGCCCATACCGTACAATAAAAGAAAAGGGATAAACCTTCGGCTATCTAGCTCGATGACCGGAGCCGAGACTCTCGTGGAGGCCGGCTAGATCAGCCAGGACGGGCCTCATTTATAGGTACTGAAGGCAGTACGTGGGCCGCCAACGGCGCGCATTCACCGTACCGAGTATGTAAAGCAACCGAACTTAACTGACATGGGCAACAATACTAGTAATTAATAGTAGAAAGTAAATCTTAAACTTCGACCGGCGAAATCCGAAATAAGTTTATCCGGGTACTAAGGTGAGGTAGAATCATATTCTGGTCGGGCCATGGCGACCTACCGTTCATCGCCTAATAGATATCATGTATATACATATATATAACATATATGACCTATACTGAAAATTTCATAAGCCGGAAGGTGCCAACTAACACAATCTATATACCCCTACCCGGTCAAAATCATCCAAAAATAAATCACTCCACTCACCTACTAACTACGAGCACCTCTACCTACCAATCAGAAAGCTCGCTATGGCCTCTAACTATAATTGTGTCCGAGTCGGAGGACTCCCGCAACTATAAACCGTAATTTTGTATTCGTGTCTGTAATCTTCCCTTGGGCGCAAAGGACTCATTGCAGTAAGCTATAATGCTATGCCGATCATCCTGTTATGGGGAATACCGCATCCCATCTTCGGCCCTACCGTTACCTGCATGCCACTCCTTTGAGTGATGAATCCTCACCCTGGGGCCGGGCGATTCGATTACGCCTATTAACCCAGGGGCGGCGAGACGCCGTAAGGTGCCCTCATAACACAAACAAAGTCTCAACAAACAATAATCACGTATAACAAGCATGTTCAATCCGAAAATACTCTCAATGTTTTTATATTCTATTCGAATCTCTTTTTCTCGCATTAAACTACCTTCCGTTAACAGCTAATCAGATTCGAAATTTACCGACTTTTATTTTGAATATAGCATAATAACATAAAACATGCTTGGTTGGATTCATATTGGACTCAATACTTGACTTCGTATTCTTCTTCTAGAATTCATGCTATTTGCTATACTAGATTACTAACTTGCCGAAGGAACTAGTTGTACATACCTTCGTTTCGGGATTTCCCGACTAACCGGCGTAGCTCGCCGCACTTCGCTATTTCTACCAACTTATTCATATATATGTCAATTAGAACTAAATACGCTAATATTCTCGAAAGAAAATATCACTAATATATATATCTAGCCCAAACATTCTTTATCGAAAACTAGCCGAAAACTCGCTATTTATCGAAAAGTACGTATGGGAGAAATACTCACTTTAGGGCTAGGGGAGTATGTTGAAATCCACTTGAAGCAATTCCACTTACCTTAGCTCGGTAGCACGAGGTCATCTGGCCGGCTAAATTTCATGAAACTAAACCCGTAGGGAATGCTCCTTGTCGCTAATACCTCGGTATTCGGAGTTAATTTGAGTTTGGACCAAGGCGAATAGTGTATAACGGAAGGAAATTTCAAAGAATTCCTTTCGTTCCCTCTATTTCTCTCGTTATTTTTGAAATTCTAAGTTAAATGAAGCAAAAACCGAAGTTTGGAGACTTTATGCTCTGGGGCCGCACTCACCTCCGTGACATCGTCAGGTATCGCGCAGCCTAAACTCTCTCCGTGACACGCCGCGAGCCTAGCCTCCGTGAACACGCTGTGTATCGCGAAGCCTAGCTCTCTATGACACGCCGTGTATCACGGAGGTGAGCTTCCGTGACACTCGGGCACGCGGAGGAGGTCTGCCAGCCTCTCTTGCGATGGTTCAACGTGTCACTTATCCGGGGTCTTTCCCCGTGCCTTTTCCCTAGCATGTATGGTATTCAAAATCTAAACCAACATGCGAATAGGCCATCTACATGTTAAAAATTTACGAGGTGTAACAAGTGCGAAACCTCATCACTAATGATGGCTCGGAGTCCCAAATCTGGGCAAAATATTCCGCATCCTGGAAAGCAGCCTTCCGCTAAAACCATATCTGCTGCTACTCCTCTGATATTAGCTATTCGAGTCAAATCATAGGATTGAAAGCCGATTGCTACTTTCTTGCCTTGGTCGGAATCTAGTGAATTGCCTTTAAAGTGTAGCCCGCACCTACCCATCGTGTAATGACAAAGGTGCCACCCCATGATCTTAGTGCTCGATTAAGGCATTCATCTTATACGTAAAATACCGCTATCTAAAGTAACCTTGCAGGCTGCGTATAGCATTCTAAGATCTCAATACGAGAATGAAATCAGACCGGGGACCACTCGTGGGGCTGGGATTTGATGGACCACGCCGTTTCCCCGGGAGCTACTGGAATAGCGTGCGGCACATGTCCTCGGTTCGGCTCCCGGGGCGATCCACCGTCGTGCCCGTTTCCGTAGATTGGATTCCATGATTCCAAGAGGACATCAATCCCAAAATAGCTCCTAAAATGCGTTGCGAAGAGAGATCGAAGACGAAGATTTTTCTCGACGCAAAGGCGGGCACCGGGATGGAAAAGACGTATAAAGGAACAACCCACCGGAAGGGCATACCTCGCGGGCACCAATCTCCCTGCTAAAGATCTATTCTGCGTCAAGCGCTTCCTCTTTCCATAGATATGAAGACTATAAAACGCCAACGATATAGATAGATAGATAGATATTTCTAAAGAACATTCTAAGAAAAGATATTAATAGATATCGGTAGTTGTCCGGTCGCATTCCAAACAATAATATTAGTGACTTGGCTTTTAGTGGTTTTCAGAAGCACCCAAATACCATTTTAATTCACACATTTATCCTCTTATTTTAGTAGGCGCCGCCTTTCTTCATCTGGCCGCATTGCATCAATATGGATCCAAGACTAAAGAAATGGATAAAAAAAGGGGGGACTTATGCAACGGGCTATGCCACCCAAAACCAACCGAGGGTTCGCATCCGCCCCATCGCAAGCACCTACAATGTCATGATCACATTGGTTTACCCTATGTTCTGACTATTAAGGGAAAGCAAGGCAAGGAAACCTTGGTATGCACGAGACAAGCATAAGACACCAACCAAAAGTACTCTTCTAATCGTGAGTCTCGAAAAGAAAGAGGGCTAGCCCCTGAGGGCTTTTCAGTGGACTCGGGAAGATCTGGTGGATCATAGGCTATGGTAGGGGCAAATCGAAGGCGGTCTATTGGGGCGAAAGGGTGGCTTTATCTCTCGGTGGGAAGGCTCTTTCCCTCTCGCAGGGTTGGGCCGCCCTCCGAGCGCGCTGGCCCTAGCGATTGCATGGTCTCTCGTCTCTAATTTCGTAATCAGAACATGATGTACTCCCGCCTGCCGATTCTTCCCTGCTTTTCCTGTATTGAATTCATGTCATTGTCGCCATCATCCTTGTTAGAAAAGGAACAAGATGTAATTGATTCATCCTGCCAAAGAAACCGCCTTTCCCTATCCTTGGTGCTTCTGCATCAAACCTACTGCCTGCTTTCTTGTCCCTCTAATGCTAACTAGTTTTAGGCTTCATAACCACCACCGCCATTCGTCGGGTTACTGCTGGCATTTTACCGTATAAGGTTTTCACCTACCCTTGTGTGATTCCCCGAACGGGTAAGCCGCAAAAGAATGTTCCTTGCTTCCAAACCTATCCTCATGAGTCATTTTGCTGTAATCTGTCTCGATAAGAAGCTTCTTTTGATACGGTTATCTCGTCTTCTTGAAGAATTACTAAGGACGAGCAAAAGTGGAGTCTTGGCCGAGCAAGCGCCTCATTCTATTACCAGACATAATTGGAGAAGCTCATCCGAAACTAGCCAGAAACGCTTTATTTCGTTTTGTTCCGTTCATTTCCGACAGGTGAGAAGACACAAAGACAATCTCGTAAGGGAATCCTTTTCGCTTTCTCCAACAACGACTCCAAAAGTAAGAAAAATATTATGGGCCGAGTGGGAAGAGATCTATCTTCATCCGTCTTCCGATCGTTGGGGTGGCACCTTGGCTCTATCGAACATACAGGGAATTGGAGGTAGCATTCTACCGATGTCAAGTCATGGACTGTTTTTCACTCTTTTTCTATGTGTTGGTGTTCTATACCATGCCCACCGCTGTAAGGGCCCCATCAATTCCTTTGAGTTTTATTCTTGCGAACGTACTCCCCAAAGTGATACTTAACGCCATACACAAAGATCAAGACGGGTCGAGCACGCACAACGCCTAGTATCCATCGCTTTCACGCCCTCATCGACACGGGAAGAGAGCTCTGGGCAAAAAGGGTTGTGCAAGCAAGTGACACTTTACTTCAAGCGAATAGTGCCGCTCACTTTTTAGCCAGGCTGAGAAGAGCGATGATTCACTTGTCCCCTTGTCCATAGGGACCTCGTGGCATACAACCGAAACGACTCCCGCTAGATAGCCGCCCCTATCTCTTTTTACGCCCGTGACGATGAAAGAAGGGAAAGCCCCGCCTTCCGATTGAGCAGTTACGCCTTTCCTAAAGCCCTTACTAAACCACCGTAAAGTAGTCGCTTTGATATAACCTGGACTTTGCCTAGCCACCACGGAAAGCACGCAAGAGTCGAAAAAAGCCGGAAGCAGCTCTTAATTCCATAAATGCACCTTGTCTTTGTCGCTTCGTTATGCTGAAAAGCTCATCTCATTTGCCTTTCTTATCTACATCTAGGAAGTTCGGGACTCAACCCATCGCTTACGTCTCTTCTATCTCAGCCAACCTCCTATTTTTGGAATATTCCCTGGGCAAGAAGGGGGTTGGTAAGGCGAAATGAGCCACCCTAGCCCATTGAGTGCTTCCACCAGCCATCGACATCATACGCCACGAAATAGATTTCGTTAAAAAAAAACCAAACTATATCCGATCTTGGTTGGCCTTTCACCCCTAGCCACAAGCTCATCCCCCGTATGTGCTGCGAACACTTTCATTTTTGTAAATTTCTCATCTTCAGAGAAGCAAAACTCGAACGGATAGAACAGTAAAAATAGATAGGGGGTTCTAGATAAATAGAAGGGGTCCCGTCCCTAGACGACTTGAGTAAAGGGGGAATCCCCTCCCCATATTTCTCAAGGTAATTTTTTCTCTAACCAATCTTTCATTGTAGTTATCCTATTCAAGATCATTGCAGTTCTCCTTTTCGTGCGGCTGTAGGACGGCCGCCTAGGTGGTAGGGTAGGGTGGGTGGTACCGCTCTGCGGCCACCTTCCCAATCCGCGCGCGGCCTCCGGCTTAGAGCGCGGGGTGGAAACAAGCTACTCCGCCTACCTCATCTATAGGCATTTTCTATCCCATTCGCGTGCGAGATCGATCGACTACTCTACTACTAGAATGAATGATTCGATATAGGCTATAGGCACTGAAGGGGAAGTAGACTCAAGACAGACGATTTGGATACGGGAGGTCTTATCCTGGCCGATGGACGCCTCATTTGATCCTCGGCTTTGTCAATGATGGAGATTCAGAGATAGGGATAGGTACTAGGCGGAAAACTAGTGGAGTTATTGCTTTCAAGGTTCTTACGCATTGGAACAAATACGGGTTCTCTCAAGCCGGGATGAGCGACAAGTTTTTTGAGAATTAAGAGAAGGTCACGGCAAGACGAGCCGTTTATCATTACGATAGGTGTCAAGTGGAAGTGCTCATATGAATCTGGTGACTATTGGTATGTTTAGCCTGCCATGCCGTTAGGTCACCTATTTTGAGTTATGGACACACAAGGCCAAAACATGTGTGCTCTGGGCGCGCTCTTCTCTTTCTTCACCTCCTTCGAAAGAATCCGTTCCGTAATGGCTCATCCTGTGCCTTGAACGAACCGAAGGCTCTCTTCAACTCCCTCTCGAGGTTTGAATCGGCTAACCAACTCTTTCGACCGCGAGTCAAAAGAATGAATGAACACTAGAGGGGGAAAGCGATAGAAATTGTCTCTTACGACGTCTTCGTCTTCGCTTTCTAAAACCACCAGCGTGAGCGTTCACACTCCTCCGTTTCCGAATACTCCACGAATAATAGAGGGGGGTGACCGAGTTGTGATATGCGAAAAGGTGCCAGGACAGGAATCCTCCGAGGTCAGCCGAATAAAGCCGATGGGGCCGCAGAAAATGCCGAGCAAAGTCGCTATTCAAGAGCGAGGCTAATCCCGTAACATCAACCGTAAGAATGAGGTTCGAGTTGATTAACAGGAGAAGGCCGAGGTGCCGCCCTCACGTTTACCGTTGTCCCTGCATTCTCACTCTTTTCAACACTTGTATACTTTCTAAAGAGTCGTGCATGCCTCGGTCTCCGTTCCAAGTGTGTGTGATCCACCGATTCACCGAGTGACTTTTTCTGGTCACATACTGGGAGTCCCTATCTCTTAAAGGGCTGGCATGCACTTCCTCCCGACCGACCCCGCCAAAAAAATCCTATAGTTCTTTTTCTCTCTCCCCGCATATGCCTTTAATAAGTCCTCCACCTATTCTTCGTGTGACGACATCTATGGTTGTGAAATCTCTTCCTTCTTATTGATGCACAAATAAAGCTCCATCCCTTTCGAGACAAAGTTTCATCCCTAGGAAAGACAAATGCCGCCTCGGTCAACAAATCCTAGTAAGACTTACTTGTAGCATATGAAATAGGCCGCGCTTCATGTCGAGCCTCAAAGCCACCGGGAGGAGAATGAACGATCGACCGCTAAAGATCTTGAATAAATTTTTTTGTCTTTATTTGACCCCAAGAATGGATTGACCAAACGACTTTCCGCCGGGGGCCCTTGTGTCTTATTAATTTCTCGCAGCTAGTGATGATCAGTCCGAGAGTGCCGGAGAGAAGAGAAAGTGAAAAACCCTCTTATTCGGGTCACCGGTGAAGTCGGATGACTCTTCAAATATCCAGTGGTGATTCACCCCTTCGCCCTTTTCGAATGATCGGTGCGGCGGTTAGGCATCCTTAGACGAAAGAGTGGGTCTTTCAGATTGGTCGCTGTGTGTCACCACCTCCCACCCTATCCTACACCCTCCGGAAAAGTAAGGGCTCATAGGGAGTCGAAGCAAGCAGAGTAAAAGGCGGGTAAAACTCACATAAGCAGAGGGGGAGATACATTCATGAAAAAGCGAGAAGCTCCCGCCGTGGGGGACTCGACCAACTATGAATAGATCTTACTTATGCTACCCAACCTACTAGATCCTTTACATAAAAATAAGGGTAAGAAGCTATTTTATCCATCTCGAATGTACAATCTAATGGATTATTGGATCCATATTGATGCAATGCGGCCGTATGAAGAAGATCGGCGCTACTAGAATCCCATTTCCTCCGGTACTAAATGAAACGGGCGGAAAAATACGGTGAGAGAAATCTTCCGCAACTTCCGAAAGAGCCACATCAAGAACAAAGAGCCGGTGTACCTCATGTGCCGCAGACAGTGTGAATGGGATATATATATTTGAAACAACAATAGCGCGAGTATGCCCGTGTTTCAACGAGTAGAACACCGAAAACTCCACCAGCCTCCACGTAAGATAGCCATAGTACGGTTGAGCAATCGACATGATATATTTTCTCACATTCCGTGTCACCAAAACCTTCCCCGATTGACAACGTTTTCGCTACTAACACCTGAAAAAGTGCCTTCAAGGTTTCGTCAGTCGGTGAATAGAAATTTTTGAGTTGACTCCCATGTTCAATAGTGATCTTTTGGGCCATTGAAAGTGGCACCTAAACTAAACCATGGTTTACCGACATCATCAACAACAAAGAATCGCTAGAGTATTGTATTACCCTCCAATAGGGACTATACGTAGCAAATAGGAAGGTCGGAATCTAGTGAATCTGCTTTTAGTGCCTCAGCCTTACCCATCGTGTAATGACAAGGTGCCTTCACCCCTAATCTTAGTGCTCCGATTGCACCTTCTATACGTAAAATACCGCTATCTAAAGTAACCTTGTGTGGGGGCTATGATAGCATTCTAAGATCTCAATACGAGAATGAAATCGCATCGGGACCACCCATGGGGGCTGATTCGATGGACCAGCTTCGTTCTCGGGAGCTACTTGAATAGCAGTGCGGCACATGTCCCGGTTCTGGGCTCGCTAATCCACCGACGTGCCCATTTCCGTAGATCGATTCATGATTCCAAGAGGACATCAATCCCAAAATAGCCCTTAAAATGTGTTGCGAAGAGAGATTGAAGACGAAGATTTCCGACGCAAAGGCGGGCACCGGATGGAAAAGACAACATAAAGGAACAAACTCCACCGGAAGGGCAGCCACCTCAAGGGACACCAATCTCCCTAAGAAAGATCTATCTCGCGCTAAGCGCCCTCTTCCATAGATATGAAGACTATAAACGCCAACGATATAGATAGATAGATAGATATTTCTAAAGAACATTCTAAGAAAAGATATTAATAGATATCGGTAGTTTTCCGGTCGTACCCAAACAATAATATTAGTGACTTGGCTTTGGGGTGGGTTCTCCGTGGACAATGCCACCTTAAATCGTTTTTTAGTCTTCATCATTTACTCCCCTTTATTTTAGTAGGCGCCATTTTCTTCATCTCGGCCGCATTGCATCAATATAGATCCAATAGACTAAAGAAATGGATAAAAACAGTTTAATTAAGAATTCCAGGTGGTCCAAAGTGGATTGATTAAGCCATTGATCATATCATAGGTCAAGGACTCCGAATCTGAAGAACCAACGTTTTTATTCCTCCTCTGCTCTCTACTAAGATTGTAATCGATTCGTGCTTCTCTTCCCGAGGAACTAGTTGCTGCCTTGCCCGGGCTGATCTCGTACTTCAATCAACCCTTCGTACTTCTCATCCAATCAATCGATCGATCAAGAGGCTAATCTCTTTTGTTTGGATAAGGGATTAGTCCGTTAGGTCTTTCGGTCCTAGCCGGCCGACAAAGATGGATCAAGGTCGATAGATTTGAGTTCAAGTGGCACAAAGACCTTCGATCAATTAGGGCCTAGCAGCCATAAAAACCTAATTCTATTGAGTTGATTCCATCTCCCCTTGACTTTTCACATTCGCAGTTAAGCTTGCTGAAGTCCTTCAGTCGTGAACTCGCATAGGCAGCTAGCCTACCATGAGGCAAACTGTCAAAGCTAACGTGATGCTCCTTGGTCAGATGACCAAGATATTGGCGAATACCACATATGATCGAGAAAATAGTACCTATAATCACATGAAAACCATGAAAGCCGCTGCTAAGAAAAGGTAGAACTACAAATACTATCCGAAATAGTGAAGGAGTGCTTGATAATATTCCATTCCTTGAAACCCGTGGAATACTGGGAGCCGTGAAACGCAGAAGGCCAAAGCGGTAACCGTTCGTTTTTCCTTCCCACTTATCTCGGTTACCGGGCTGGCTAACCTAACATATGAATTTCTATCAATGTTGGGATAGACGAGGTCTAGGATAGTACGGCCGTCTGAGTGAGACCGGTACAGAATTCACTCCGAAGGGAAGGCACTCAAGACTCTATATAGTGGTGAAACTCTGGGTCTCGAATAAAAACAGAGCTTAGGCAAGGAAGGCAAAAGCTATGACATTGGAATCCGGGCCGAAGGTAAAGGCCCACTCCACTCAATTGGAGAATTCCGTGAACACGTATCGAGTGCTCCAATGGCAATGTCGGAAGTAGTCGCCTTGCTTCTTTTCTTGGATCCGCCATGTCTCTACTTCGCTTGGATTCTCATGCCGCGGACTCCATGCTCGCTTTTGGCCTTATTAGCTTGATTTCATAAGTGAGCATTTTTTGCTACAAACAAGAAAAAAAGTAGGCTAAGGTTACGAAGTCACTTAGCCGTATACTATACAAAGGGAAAGGCGTCGGTACGGAGCGTCACGTCACTGTGGATATAGACTAGGCTATAAGGAACTGAGTCTTAAACTATGGACCGAGACTCCTCAAGCCCACTTCGTTTCACTCATTTTCTCTTTCCTTCCGCCTGCAAAAAAAGTTCTGAGATTGGTTTGGTGTGCGTTAGCGAACCAAGCATTCAGCTCGATGGATTACTCCCGCACCAGATAGCCCCTACCGCAAGGTTGCCTGGCATGCCCCAATGAGAAGGTACTCTCAAATCGAACATCTGTGGCACCACATCTTTAGACAAAGGGGAAACGAGTTCAATACGCCGGATAAGAAGCGTAGTATACGAAGCGATCACTAGAGCGAAGGGGTGTAATAGGCAGAAAGGACTACTAGAGCTATACTTGAGAACGAGATTCCCGCAGTAAGTCAGTTCGCACACGCGCGTAAGAAATCCTTATTGGGCACAGGTTTTTAAGGGGGCCGCCACGCCGTGCCTCGGTCGTTCTAGGGGATTAGGCCTCGAAGACACCGGAAATCCCCGTAGTCCGCTCTTCGAATCAGGAAGTACTGCAGTCCTCGCAGCCATGATATCTACATTCAACTGTGTCTCGGAGACATGGTCAAGCACTCCCGTCCGCTGTGCTTCTTCACGACATGCTATAGTCCTGGTAGCCTTCCAAAGGGTCTTCAGCTTTAGGAGCAAGCGCAAGACCCAGTTTTTCCAAACCTAGGGTCCTTTCTTTCTATTTATTGACCTTGAAGTTCCGGTATTGCCAAGTAAGCACGAACATGAATAAGAGCGGTGCAATTCCAAAAAGGTAGTTATGTGCGTCTCAACTTCAAGCTAGACCTCTGAAAAGCTCACCTGGTCCGTAAGAAAAACGCAAAGGAGCCGCAAGCTTTAAGACGAGTCATGTCACCTACGAAGAAGAAAAGGCCAATCCAAGCAATTCAACAAGAGGGAAAGTCATATCATCAACATTGATTATAGGAACTCGTGAACATTAAGCAACCAATCAATCGAGTCTTTTATACATTTAGAAACTTTCTATTTATTCCGTTGAAATCGTTTTCCATTCTTCCGAATCTTGAATCTAGGTTTCCTAATGCCTTCCGAGCTCTTCAATCACATCACTATTGTTAGATCCTTTGATCGTGTATTAGTTATAGCCAACCTCTTTCGTCCCCTCTCCTATCCGATAAGCATGTGCTTCCCGTGCCGATACCGCCTCTTAGACTGGATTACAAAGTTTGTCTTGGTATAACTACCGTTGGAAAACACTTTGGGGTGAACACCCATCCGAACAAGTAGGGTCAATAGTTCAAAGATTAGGAGAGAGAAAGCAGCGTGGTGCCTCGCCGAGACTCAAGTCCCCTCGCCAGAGCTCCCCGAACCTCCGCTTCCCGTCGCTCACTCGTAGTTAACTCTCTTCTCCTGGCTAGCTTGGAGCCTACCTCGACATACTCGGCATGACACCTGCCACCTCATACATAGGTAATAGCATATCCCAATGCTATCTTCCTTGAAGTTGCTGCTCAATATGATCTTGTTTTTGGGGGGAGGAAACCGATGTATTTACACGGGTCGCCCTCGTTCCGTAAATGAGTTCTTCAAAATTTATCGTATCCTTTTTCGTGGATTAGCATCTCGAGGTCCTTTGATGGGCATAAAGAAATCGTCTTGGTAGCAATCCCCACCTTCCTCCGCATATCGCCGGCAAGCCCTTCGTGAGTGCGGCACGCACCTTGTTTGTTTCAGAGCCGTTTGTTTGGGCGGGGCGTACTAAACTCCACTACGTACCACACCACCGGGTGGCTCGCCCGAATGCCGAGTCTTTCTTCGGCCAACTCGACGACATCGAGCCACTTGACCGTAAGGAAAGGGGTTCGACTCAATACTTTGTGTATCCTTTGGCCAC
Source organism: Datura stramonium (assembly GCA_018107945.1). Lineage (NCBI taxonomy): Eukaryota > Viridiplantae > Streptophyta > Magnoliopsida > Solanales > Solanaceae > Datura > Datura stramonium. The sequence continues at coordinate 43,347 of JACEIK010008062.1, forward strand.
TAATCTAGCCTTCAACCCCTCAAATGTACTCCTCCACGTTCTTTAGAGAAGTAAGTAAACTCTATAGCCCTAAACCAAAGGAGCAGTCGTCTGCTCGGGCCTTGAGGGATAAATTACGTGGCTGGCAATGTAATAGCTACTTGGCTGCATTGGAATCCAGAGCGATAAGAACGAAAGGGTTGGTGTGAATGCCTTACAACTATCGGCGCTTCAAAAGGCTTAGATTCTAAGGGCGCTAATGTAAAGCCTTTTTTTAGGTCCTTGTAATAGGGAGGTGTAAGCCTCGGAATTTGTTAGAAGCTATCGCTCGGGTCGAAGCACTAAAAGAAAAGGACCGGGAAACGCGGCATAGGAACCCCTAATCTTAGATAGGTCAGTTGTCCGAGGGTTCGGCCATGTGTTCAGTCATTGTGCTTACACACAAGAAATTTGTAATTAAATTGCTCATAGCTAGGACGCCGAGAGTCTTAATATACCACACACACCACTCGTAATTTCCTCACATAGATCAAGAGGGCTCGCGATAATAGCTTTTCTTATGACACGAGATTGTTCTGTCGGACTATAGAGAATAAAGAGGGTCGCCTCTTGTTAACCCGGTACAACAAAGTAATAGAAGAGAGTGGTACTCATTTAATTGACCTCCTTTTCGCCTTTATTGAGGAGATATAAACAAGATTACTTACTAATAAAGCGGCAAGAAGAAAGGCGAACAAAATCCCCCAACTAGTTGTATGGGGTGGGGTGCTTGTGAAAAGTCGCTGGATATGAGTAATTCCTAAAAAAAGGCAAAGGCTCTACCGAGGAGTCTGAAATCAACAACGTAATCGCCAATGAGTCTTCCAGCCTGAAAGAAGTATGTGAGAGGATCGATGTTGAGCGTAAGGGTCTTTGAATACTTTTTGAATGTTTTTAGCAAAAGCAAAAACAATTCTCAACGCCTCTACGAGGTAGTGATGAGTTAAACTATCAGTGGCATGGAAGTCAGCCCGGTAAACTGATTCCATTCTGCCACTAGGGTCTCAAACCTATCTCTTTGCCGATTGCTTAGTGGCTATAAGTTCGCGCTTTGATTGCTTCTACCCTGTTCATCTTTCTCCCATGCTTTCCGTTTTGTCGAGCCCAGGGGAGGAGAGAAAGAATCCATGCATGGAGATCTGTCTGCCGGAGGTTCGAGAATCTATGAAAGGACATCTAAGGCTAAGGTTACGAAGTAAAGGAAGTCCATTACTGAGAGAAGTGGTGATCTCTGCCTTTGCTTAAGCCGAGAGAGGAATTAGAATAGAAAGAAAGAGACGGATTTCGAATTGTAGTAAGGGCACGCTAAGACATTCCTTTTCGCCATCTCTTTAGCGCCCGCCATTCCTTCTTATTAACACAGAAATCTAACTCATTCAAAGGTAGAGCTCTTAGAGTCCTACTTAAAGTTAAAGGTAGTTCTTGGCTAAAGCAAGGAGAGCAACATTTTCCCGATGATGGTGAAGAAACATTCTCCAATGTTCAAGGCGTGCTCCGCCCTGAGTTTCTGAGTCTCAAGCCAGGGATCACCACTTCCTTTGTGCGTAAGCTTCCGATATGAAATAGCAATCGGAAGCTTCAAGCCCGATTTGGTGGCGCACCTCTCCACACAAGCACCGCCGAACAAGGGGGGATCTGGGAAAGCTACGTGTGCCCAAAACCTTCGACATACTCTTGATAGCACAGAAAGAGAGATTCCGGGAATCTCTTGCTCCTCCCACTTGTTTGTTGTAGACTTCGTGAGAAGAGAAAAGAGGGCATTCGCTCGCCGTAGGTCACGATCTCCATTTTCGTAGTCCTAGCTATCCACTCCACTATGTGGTAGAGTGTTCGTCCCAACCCCTTCAAGCAGGGTACCCTCCCTTTTAATTGAGAGAAGGACTCGGAATTGACTCCCCGATTCGAGATCACTCCGATTAAAAGAAGTATTATTAAAAGAGAAAGGTTAGGGGCCGAGGAAGCTCTGCTTGCTGCTTGCTGTCTACTTCGCGAGCCTTCATCGCCCAAGCCTAACTTCCCTTCTTTCGTCCGTCCGCTATGCTTGCTTACCCGGGATTGCTTAACGGAAGTGACCGGGTTGAAAGAGTTCCAAGCTGGAGACTTGTTTTATTTATTTCTTGGAGAGAGGACCAATCCTAAGTAAGTGGAAGAAGCAGCGAAGGGCCTAGAAGTACTCACTTCACGCCCTTGAATTATTATTCACGAATGGATGGGAAAGCAGCGGAGCGAACCGAAAGATTGCCTCGCTCGGATTGTTCTCTCTGCACTCGGGAACATGAAGTTGGAATCGCTAGTAATCGCAATCGCCATGCCGCGATGAATGCCCGGATTGATCTGAGCTCTTGGCATTGCTTTGTTTTTCTCCTTTTCCTATCAAGACCAATCCCGCCCATCATGATTGGTGTGTCGAGTCCGCAGAGAGGCGCTTAAAAGGCCGTTAAGGCATTACACTGTAAGGTGAACCCACAAAGGGAGGGGAGAGGTTGCTTCCTAAACAACCGGGTTTGGTCAGCTGAGCTACCCGAACACACTTGAAATAAGCTTCCTTTCTTTATGTAATTTGCCCCGCCCCTCGATCAACAGCCATCCTACAAGTCAAGTATGAGCTGGTACTGGGCAAAATTATTGAACAAGGTGAAGCGTAGGGAGTGCGGCAAAGACTTCTCCTTCGAAGTAAGAAAGAGGACTCACTCCATCTTGATGAGCAGCACCATCAAAGTACATCTTCCATGGTGGAAGCGGCCGCGTTCCTAAGATCATAGAAGCAATGCTACTTTCTTTTTATGACAAAATAAACCAAGCCTAAGCGGTCACGACATCTTGTTGATATTGATTGAGTTGGAGGACTTTCGCCGCATCGAATCCATCCATAAACCTGTGACCGCGGTAAACCTTTCGTAACCAAAGCCAATATTTAATAACATCCAAAGGTGACCTTGGGTTCTGGGCAAGGAGGATTTTCCTGATGTCCCGTAAATAAGGCCTCCAACTCTATGTTATAGCCTACATGCCTCGATCCGACGGTCCTCATTCTCCTCCCACTTGGCAAGTCGCTACCGTGAACAACAAAGTCATGACGCCTTAAAACCGCCTAGGTTCTTTGATCCAATATTGACCTGGGACGCAGCCCCACTTCCATAGATCCTTGGTTTGACCGAGAGGAAGGGATGCTGTTATTGATAGACCGGTGCTACCTTCTAGATCTAAGAATCATGGAAGACGCAATTGAAATATGCACCGGGAATTAAATCAATATCGTATAAAGAAATGAAAGGAAAAAGAGGAGGAAAGAAGCAAGGGACTGAATGACTAAGCGAGGTTTGAAATGCAAAGGCTGGAAACAAGCCTACCGCCAAAGGCTTTCCATGTACTCGTAACTTTCCATTAGCCGCTCAAGTACTACATCCGTATTCTTTAAAGTAGCTATTTTGTGCGCCTTTCTAGTCTTCGAAGTAGTCGATTCCCTAATTGGTTAAGTAGCTGGATCGCTTCTCTCTTAGGCAATGATCTGCCTAGGCTACTTTCAAAACACAGGATTTCGTATTGCCATCTTGGTCTATGGGCACTTCTCCGACCCCACAGGCGCCTTTCATCAAGTAAAGGCTCGTGATAACGCTCTTGTCATCGTTCTTCTCCGGAAAAGAAGTTCACGCACCTGCGGCCTCTACCTCCATGCGGCATTGCTCCGTCGTTTTCGCCCCATTGCGGAAAATCCCCACCGCGTCGTTCTCCTTCTTCGGCACTTCTCCAAATTCTTTCCCACCATACCTCGACATCGACTAAAGTTAGACCCATACTCATTACGAATGTGTTCACCAGACATCTGACTTAGCAACCTTCTCGTTTAGACCGGCAACGACACATGACAAAATACAAAAGAAATTTTGTAATTAAATTGCTCAAGGGGGTAGGGACGCCGAGAGTCTTAATATACCAATAATTACACCACCCCGGTACTCTCGACATAGATCAAGAGGGCTCGGGCGGATAATAGCTTTTCTTATGACACAAGATTGTTCTCGTTCCTAGACCGTAGTGAATAAAGAGGGTCAGCTCTTGTTAACCCGGTACAACAAAGTAATATGTCCGCCGTTCCTGCAAGTTGGTGTTGAATAGCAGTTCTGCCTCAAGAAAGTCTTACATCGGTTTTCTTCGACCTCGCCATAAAATTTCCAGGTAGTGAAGTCACTCCGTTGTGTATGAAACTATGAACAGACGACTCAATCCTTAACCTCTTATTATATTATAGGCAAGAGCGAAGGCTCGACTTATCAATATCATAAATATCATAAGAGAAGAAAAGCAAGTAGCTACGAGCTACTTCGATCCGGCCTGTAGTTTCCTTCGCTGAAGAACACCAACCGGTGAAGTGGATACCATCTCATCTACTAATCAACCCATATTTCTTCGTGTCCCACATACAATCATACTCACTCAATGGAATTGTTTGATCTTATCTTAAAGGGGATCTTCTAGAATTTCGCACGTGAGGGGTTATTTTTTGGTTTCGTCCTACTCATTAATAACTTTATTATTTTTAGATAAGGCGAGTGTTCTCAAGAGAAAATCGTGATGGAAAAGCGCTGCAGGAGAATTCACAAAACTCTTGTCCACTTTCTTCATCCCTCTCTATCAAAATGATCAAAAAGAAGGCGAAGCCAGATCTTATTCCCTGTTTGATCTCTCCCATCTCTACCTGGCTCGTTGTCACCGATCACGGAAATAATATAGGTCCCGTGGATACGCTTTTACAACTTAAATGAAGTCGTGTTTTCTAAGCCATTTGATACATTTTCATGTGATTTTATATAAAAGTGAAGATAAGTGCTAACCAACATGATTAGCTTTGCTTTGTAGGTTTTTTACACTTTTGAGGAGTTAAATCATGAGTTGGTGAAGTAGAGGCTTGGAGACGGAACTAACACGCAAACGTCGGCAAAGAGGAGGCCTGTACCAAATTACCAAGGCCGGGCACGGTTACCTGGGCAGGGGTGTGCTGCCCAAGACAGCCCTCGCCGCATGCTGGCAACGTGTGCCACGGGCAGTGGTGGCACTGCCGACTGGGGTTTATGTAACGCGCTGCCCCTGGCAGCGTGCCACGTTGCCAACGCGTGTAAGTGCCGCCAGTGGTCGAAGTTTCTGGTGATTTTAAAGCCCCCACTGCCGGCCGTGTCACTAGGCAATGCTCCGCGTTACACTCGTGGGACACGTTGCTTGTTATTCCGGGACAAAGAGCCTACTATTATAAATAGCACACTTAGGTTTATTTTTTTCATATTCTTACTTGGTGGAGCAAGAACGTGGGTTACAGTGCACTTTGAGGACGAAATTCTTAGGTTTTTCTCATCTCTTTCTTGTTCCTTTCAATTGCTTGTATGATTAACACTTGTTTAAGGATGTTTAATCCACAAATGAGTGGCTAATTCTTCTTCATGCCGAGGTTATGAACCTTTGTGTTGAAATGTAATTATTGATTTCTCGATTTATTTTCTTTTCTTCCATGGTTGTTCTATTTAATTTTGTTCCTACTACATTAATGTCCGCCCATGTTAGTGTAAATCCAAAAAGTCCTGTTTCACCCGAGAGGGCAAGAAATTGGAAAGTTGTGAATTAATAGGATATGATCTTTCTTGGTTTGGGAAAATTGGGAATTGATTTACCCTCGGATAGAACATACCCGAAAAGTCGTACAAGCCGTGTGTGGGAACCTGGCCAGAGAAGAAACTGAATTCCTTCTTATCATGAAAATGTAGGTGGAAGGTTCATGATTCTTAAGTTGGGTTAAATACGAGAGTTTTAACTAATAGGCGTAGTTCCGGATTAGCAACCCTGAGGAAAAGATAAACCATGTATATTGATAGTTCGCTTTTCACATGTTCTGTAGCCAAAGATGCTCTCATCCATAGTTAAGACTCAATTGTGGCGACATAGCTTAGTTTAGTATAAAAATATATTTACCAAAACACACAAACTTTTCTTTTTTTACACTCGTTGTTCACATTAGAGTTTTAGTAAATTAACAACACTGAAAAAGTTTTACCCCGTAGTCCGGCCCCTCAAGTTCGATATTCCTGCTTCTTAAAAGAGCTACCATATTACTTGTAAGGACCCGTACACCTTGCGGCTCATCAAGTTTTTAGCCAAGGCCTAGGACTCGGCACCAAAATTTTTTTCTTAAGTGTTATTAACGACTTACATAAGCGTTGACAACGTGTTTTCTTTTTTTTTACATTTTTATTTTTTATTTTATTTTTAAAATTTTTGATTGTGTTTGGATACCCTTCTTGACATGGAGATCTTGGGATATAAATGGGTTAAATGGTGGATACTATTACTTTGATGAGTCTTGTCTCGACTTATGAGGACCCCACTCCTGTGCCACCGTAACATCGTGCAATATATGTAGGTCAAGATGGCCATTGGGATGTGGTTGTCCGAATGCATACTCCCATCCCCCAAGCTCCCTACTATGATCCTTCGTTGGTTTTTGCCGAATATAGGCATGATGAAAATGAGGGGACTTGGGACGCTCAAGTCGGTCAGAAGACATGCTAAAACAGATGCTTGAGCAAACAAAGAAGCAGCCGAAGGAGGCGAGGGAAGAAGTGAGAATTCAGCTAGACAAGAAATGGAGCGACTCTAAAAAGGATGAGCTTAAATCACCTGAGATGATTGCCGAGGTCAAGCTAGACAAATTGCAAAATAGCTTTAGGCGATACCGCAGGAACTACAAGAAAAAGACAGGGTGAATTTTTGGATGAAGCCCAACAATTAGAATCTCTTGAGAGTCCCCGTGATGGCTCACACTTATGGAAAATCCATTCATGGGAGAAGAGATAGAGTATAAAACCATTTGACACTACCGGAGAGATAGATGTTGATGCGGAGAAGAGGTATACGAGTAAGGGGGTCAATTGCATACGCTGCTCAAGGTGCATTGGACCTCACTAAGCATTTCTCTACCTTGAGTTTGGTGGACGACAATAAATTAAATCTTCAAGCTTGTAGAGAAATGTCTAGGAGGAGGACCAAGCCCCGTACATTTCGAAATTTGTCAATAATAATGGACAAAACGACTTCACTTACTTTAAGGACCAATAAACATCAAAGGCTTAATATCTATTGCTTGGTCCTTACAATTTTTCTCACCACCACCCCGGGAGCATAAGAGGAAATTAGAGAAGAAATGGTGCAGAGATTCATATCCTAAGGTGGAGGAAAAGCGGTGAAACTTGACACGTCGTGCCGCGACGTAAAATTAGGCGCTGCTTGGGAGGTAACCCAAGGGTACCACAGGTACCATTTAATTTCTTTCACTTTTATTGATTTTATTTATTTTTCTCATTTTTTGTTGTTTTTGGTGGAAAGTTAAGCACAGATGGAGGGGAAGTCCGAGGAGGAAGGCTAACAAGCGTGGAAGAGAAAAAAGTGTGGGGTGAACACCCACTGCAAATTTGAACGAAAGCAAGCTTCTTTTGGCTAGGCCTAAAGGCCTCGTGGAGCATTTCTCACCCTTTTTAAATATCAATTTGATGCTATGAGGACATATCATGATTTAAGTGTGGGGTGAGGGAAATTTCAAGAGGAAATTTCAAAATTTCTGTACTTAACAAATTGTTGGTGAATATAATGCTTGTGAACAAAAAAAGAAAAAAAATTTTTTTTGGAGAAATTTGAAAATTTTTGTGAGTCAAGCATGAATTCATCATCCGTTGCTTTTTTCTTGTCGAAGTTCTTTTCCGACGGGGGGTTTTGAACCGAAGAATAAAATTTTAATTTCTTATTTTTTTTTTTTTTTTAATTTTTCCATTTTTGTCTCGTATATAATGTTTTTAGTCAAAGTTAGACCGTTTCCAACGATGGATGGATGACGACCGGCCTTGAGGAAAATTAGTCAATAGGTTTTTTGTTCTTTTTTGTAAACTCATAACTAATGGATGCTTGATATTCTATTGTTATGTGCTAGACATGATTGTGAGATGCAAGTATAAGTTAGTATTAAAGGATGTAAATGTGTAACTTGTTTGAGACACTTGTGCTCTTGAATCTGACTCGATATGATTGAAGCTTAATTTTAAATTCTGCATTAGCCGAGTAAGAGTCTGCCTAATGTGTCTTGAATTGAGCATGTGCAGCCGAGTGGCAGTTTTGAGTATTCTCGTGCTATTATGGAATGTCTAGAACTTTCCCGCTGTGTGTGTATGAAGCGAAATGAAGGATGTGAGAATTGTAGGAGACGATTTAGGCATTTCCTTGAATTAACCCAATTTTTATCCTGCTTTACCTACCTTGAGAAATTAATCCTAGTAAGCCCCGTTGAGCCTCGAGCCTATTCTTTGATATTAGCCGCAACATAAGCGCAAACCTTTTCTTTCATTAACCTTGAATTTGACCCAAAAAGCTCCTAAGCGCGGAAGAAGAAAAAAATCGGGTTAATAAAGGAGTGAGGAGAATGAGCAGGGTGGAAAGTGGACGTTGAAAAAGTTGAGAAAAGGTCAAAGGTGCACTTGTGTGAAATGATTAATCATTATTGAGGAGCAAGAAAAGAAAGTAATGAAAAATAATTTATACAACTCCTTACTAGTGAGCTAAAAGTGCCTAAAAGAAATGGGGAGCAAAGAGGAAAATAAAACTACCAAGGATAAAGAGGTGAAGTAAGGGAAGGGGAAGTTCAATGAGGGCGTGATGTATTGAAAGCGCCTAGGGAAGATAGTCACTATTACTGATCACAATAGTACCTACCTACACCTGAGTTACAATACAACCTAAAAGTCCTACTTGATGTTACATTCATACATCCTCAAATTGGTGGAGTAAAAACACTAAGGGCAAGCTTATGTCATTACATGGTGCATGTGAATTCTTTGTGAGAGTGAGTGAAATTTTATTTATGTACCCACACATGTTGTGATGTAAAATTATTTTTGCAAAGTGGATGGGGTAACTCTCTTTCCGTGAGGGCACACATGTTGAATGAAGGATATAATTCATGGGATTTCTTAATCGCTGATTGACATGAGTTTGCTAAGATTGAGTCGATTCTTGAGTTGAGAAGTCTTAACATAGTTGTATTTCTCATTTCATTAACAAAGCATGCATGCTTTATTTTTAGCTTGTATCTTACGTAATCATCATAGCCATAATTTGAATCATCGTATAAAGTAGTTATGTGGGGAGTCTTTATTCACATGAGATGTGTGTAAAAAAAGGTTGTTCGAGGACGAACAAGACTTTAAGTGTGGGGTTGTGATCACGGGAAATAATATAGGTCCCGTGATACGCTTTTTTACAACTTAAATGAGTAGTGTTTTCTAAGCTATTTGATACATTTTCTGCGTGATTTTATATAAAAAGTGAAGATAAGTGTTAACCAACATGATATTTTGTTTTGTAGGTTTTTGATGATCTTTGGAGGAGTTAAATCATGTAGTTGGTGAAGTAGAGGCTTGTAGACAGAAGAAACACGCAAACGCCGGCAAAGAGGAGGCCTGTAAAACAGCTCCGCCCGCGCCGGCAACGTGCCACGGAAAAAGTGTGATGCCCAAGACAGCCCTCGCGTTGGCAACATGCCACGGCAGTAGTGGCACCGCGACCAAGCCTATGCAACGCTGCGCTGCCCCGGCAGCGTGCCACGCTGCCAACGCGGGCAGTGTGCTGCCAGGTCGTGAGTTTCGGGGCGATTTCCCGAAAGACTCCGCGCTCGGGCCGTGTCACGGAGAAATGCCCACGTTACACTCCGTGACACGCTGCTTGTTATTCGAGACAAATTTCTACTATTATAAATAGCACACCAGGTTTATTTTTTTCATATTCTGACTTGGTGGAGCAAGAACGTGGGTTACAAAAGTGTACTTTGAGGACGAAATTCTTAGGGGTTTTTCATCTCTTTCTTGTTCCTTTCAATTGCTTGTATGATTAAACACTTGCTTAAGGGATGTTTAATCCACAAATGAGTGGCTAATTCTTCTTCTTGCCGAGGTTATGAACTTTGTGCTGAAATGTAATTATTGATTTCTCGGTTTAATTTTCTCTTTTCTTCCATGGTTGTTCTATTTAATTCTTGTTCCTACTACATTAATGTCTCGCCCATGCTAGTGTAAATCCAAAAAGTCCTAAGCCACCCGAGAGGGCAAGAAATTAGAAAGTTGTGAATTAATAGGATATGATCTGTTCTTTGTTTGGGAAAATTGGGAATTGATTTACCTTTCTGGATAGAAATATACCCAAAAGTCGTATTAGTCGTGGTGGAACTGCTTGTATAGCTAGAACTTGAATTCCTTCTTATCACGAAAATGTAGGTGGAAGGTTCATGGTTCTTAAGTCAAGCTAAATACGGCAGTTTTTAACCATAGGCGTAGTTCCGACTAGCAACCTGAGGAAAGATAAACCATGTATATTGATAGTCTGTTTCTTCACATGTTCTTTGTAGCCTCAAAGATGCTCTCATCCATAGTTAAGACTCAATTGTATAGATAGCTTGTTTAGTATAAAAATATATTTACCAAAACACACAAACTTTTCTTTAATCGTTGTCTTCATTATTAGCGTTTTAGTAAATTAACACTTGAAAAGTTTTCACCCCGTAGCCCGGCCTCCCTCGTGGGTTCATGCATTCCGGTTCTTAAAAAGAGCCACTATATTACTTGTACGGACCCTGCATACTTGCGGGCTCATCGCCCTCACCTATGTTGAAGAAAAGGTTTGGAACCCTAGAGAATGAAGAGGGGAGAGGCTTATTCTCCTTTTCCGAGTTCTCAAATATTTGCTTTTGTCTCTATTTATTCTATTATTAGTTCTATTGTTCTGATCCGCTTGTGTTTCAATCAAGATTCGCCATCAAGAGAGGGAAGAGCCTTGACTTTAGGTTAGCCGGTCTCTATCATTCACTAAATTCCCCCGTCCATCGATTGATCACGCGAGTACGCATGAAAGAAAAATGAATGCTTTCTATCTTCTTTCCCTAGAGGGAAAGAGAAAGAGGGTCTTATGGAGGGAGGGGAGGGAAAAGGCTTGGGCCTACTATATGCAATGATGGAGATGGAGCACTGTGACTCAGACTAAAACTACTGAACCAACTGGTTTCACACCGGGAGAACAAGATCCGGAGCACTGAGGCGCATTCCGAGTTGGTTAGTTTGACTTCTTTCTCTCCCTACTTACTATCCTTACCAACAATGGGTTGTGTTGTCCCTTAAAGAATAGCTAGCCCAATGATAAGTGGCCGTCTCTTTCTCGGTTTCAGGCGATCTGTCTACGCTAAGAATGGCATAGTCGCAAAGCCACGTACATACAATTCTTTCAGTAGCACGCCACTAAACTAGCGCTATTTAACGCTTGCCCGCCCAATACAAGAACTACAACCCAACCTAGCTTAAGGAAGCAAAGCTATGGACTACAACCCCCGTGACACCATAACGACACCCCATTGCCATTAAGCGGAACTTACAACTAAGAATACCACCAGATGAAGCATGGGACCATGGATTAAAGATCGCTCTTTTGTACGGCGTTTCCCGACAAAGGGCTCGCGCCAGAAGCCAAACGCCCGATACCGATATGTGGGTGGGTCATCACTTGTAGGAATGACATAATGCTAATCCATGTTCCACACGGCGAACCAAGATCCATGATACTAAACCAGCAATATAGTAAGCACACCAAATCCGATGTATTTCTAACTCAACTCAAAACCCGTAGGTTCCCAACCAAATAAGCACTTTTGCAAAGTCTACCTTCCCACCTGGCCAAACAAGACTTTGAATTGACCTTTCCTTATTTCGACCGAGAATCTAACAACGTAGACATTACCTGTGGGATATTCCTCACCAAAAAATTAGACATTCCATGCTCCTCGAGTCGTGGGGAGAGTGGAACCTCGCGCACTTTTGAGAGGAAGATCCTTGGCCCCTCTCTTCATTCTCATGTGTTCCAAACCCTTTCTTCAACATAGGTGACAACGAGCCAGCGGTAGATGGAAGAGATCAAACATGGGAATAAGAAGCAAGCTCTCCTTCCCTTTCCGAGGATGCTACCTGTGTTCTATAACGAATTTCTCCTTGCCACTCTATCTATAGCTATAGCTTAATCCACCCCATCCAACGAATAACACAACAAATTTTTTATATGAGTAATGCTCCTATCCCCTAAGCCTTCCATCGTTGTAAGCCCCTTCCATTCGCCCAGCTTTTTTCGATTACGCTCGTCTCCGATTCTGTTATTCCGTTAGCCTATTATCTCCTGCCCGTTTAACTACTCCTCGAGACATTTCTCGCGACGGCCCTTGAATTATAGCAGAGCAAACTCACCTGCCGTACCTGTGCGCTCGGTCTCTAGAAGCTTCGAATGTTGGTGCAGAAATGGAATCACAACAAGAAAGAAGGCTAGGAGAGATAGCATACTTTTCTTTTTTAGGATTTCTACCCGCGGATGATCAACCGCTTCTTTCAATCTCGACGTATATAAAAGAGGACCACGGCACCAACTAACCATGTGGACACTCCTTAGCCCGAGGACACCTCTCAAATACACATGTTACTGTTGTTGACCCGTTTTTCTTTGTTTATCTCCCTTCTCCTCACTTCTGCATCCTGCCCAAACTAATAATTTCAATTCCGTTTAGTACTTCAGTGGTTATGTTGCAGAGTAATGTTAATCCTCTCGCAGATTCATGTGTGCTTCTGGTATTGGAATGCGATCGAGGCTGGCGATGGTAGAAGGAGTGTAATAGCTTCAAGTAGCGCTCCAGCTGTGCCTCTAGGAGTTCCCATTCTCGCTTGATCTTCCTCCAAGCTTTGAAGCTTCGCCCGCTTTGAGAGAGGAGACACGCTCTCCGAAATCGATTTTTGCTGGAAAATGAAAATTGCATTTTTCGCTCTAAAGCAGTGGGGATATTGGGCGTAAGGAAAAGTGAACTCGACAATTGTCCTCTCCAAGAGGACATCAATCCCAAAATGATCCACTTCAAACTCAGCCCCGTTTCCTGCCCGGAAGGGCCCTAAGAGGAAGTGATCCCGACACTCAAAACAACAATTCTAAAAAGAGGAGTTGCTCTAGAGTTAGGGAGAGAGTGGAATAAACGAGTTCAATATGCTGATAAGCAGCGTAGTATACGAAGGGATCACTTCAGGAGCGAAGGGGTGTAATAGGCAGAAAGGACTACTAGAGCTATATACTTTGAGAACGAGTGGACTATCTCAAACAAAAGTTATGACATTGGGAATCCGCTTACAGCCGGTTCCTGTGGAAGGTGAAAGGGCTGTGGAGAGAATCCCTGCACATAACTCCTGGGGGAGCACTCTGTGGACATAACAAAGATTCTCGTCACCGCGAATGTGTTATCATTGTATTATAATGATTATTCCGACGTCAGAGCAGACGGGACTACCAATCCCAGAGTGAATTAACCTTGTCTGCACTACCACCTTAGTTTACTAGACCTTGGGGAATTGGCTAGTTTTGAGTCTACGCGCTTCTGCTTAGTATGCCGTTTATATGCTTCTTAATAAGCCAGAGGCCCCTCTTTTTTGTTCTTTTTCATTGTTTGGAAGCGCAATTTCCTCCACCCACTTCCAAACATAGTCCACAGCTACAAGTATGTACTTCATCCCATTTGAGCTCACATATGTGCCCATAAAGTCAATGCCTCAAATGTCAAATAACTCAATAATAAGGATGGTAATCAATTGCCTCCTAGATATGCATGCTTGCCTTTGGCATGCATCACATCCTTTGAAAAATAATGTGCATCTTGGTGAATGGTTAATCAATAGTACCCACATTGCAGAATTTTGTGGGTTGTGCGAATCCTCCTATAGTGGCCTCCAACAGGGGATGAGTGACAAGCCTCCAATATTCTCAACATCTCATCCTTGGGCACACATCTTCGAATCACCCTATAAGGACATATGCGGAATTAGTAAGGCTCATCCCAGAAAAACTTCCCCACATTAGACATGAATTTCTTCTACTGGTGAAAAGATAAATCTTCGGTACCAGCTCAATCACCAGATAAATTAGTGAAGTCCGCAAACCATGGGATGAGATCGTGGTAGGCAACCAAAACCTGCTCTTCGGGGAACGTGTCATCTATGTCAAGCTCATCTCGATGTGCTGCATCTGCCTCCAATCTCGATAAGTGATCCGCCACTTGATTTTTAGTGCCATTTTGGTCCTTAACCTCAAACTCAAACTCTTACAGCAACAAAATCCATCGAATCAACCGTGGCTTGGCATCAATTATTGACATAAAGTATCTCAGAGCTGCATAGTCTGTATGAACTATCACCTTAGTTCCAAGAAAGTAAGCCCAAAACTTCTCAAATGCAAATATCACAACCGACAACTCCTATTCCGTGACGGTATAATTTTTTTGAGCTGCATTAAGAGCCTTGCAAGCATGATAAATTGGGTGGAAAATCTTCTCACGCCTTTATCCCAAAACAACTCCTAGGGCCACTCTGCTTGCATCATACATAATCTCAATCGGTAAGGACTAGTCAGGTGCCACTATGATCGGGGCAGTGGTCAATCACTCCTTTAGGCATTCAAAAGCCTTTAGACACGCATCATCAAACACAAATTTCACCTCTTTCTCAAGAAACTTACACAAGGGATGTGCAATCTTTAAGAAATACTTGATGAATCTCCTACAAAATCCTGCATGACCCAAAAAGCTTCGAACACCTTTCACAGAAATTGGAGGTAGTAGAACAGAAATTTCATCGATCTTGGCTTTGTCCACCTCAATGCCCTTACTAGGAATTCTGTGGCTGAGCACTATACCTTCTTTGACCATGAAATGGCACTTTTCCTGATTAAGCAGCAAGTTGGACTCTTCGCATTGCTGCAGCACCTTGTCTAAATTAGCAAAACACCTATCAAATGAGTCACCTACCATCGAAAAGCCATTCACGAAGACTTCAATGATGTCCTCCACCATGTCAGAAATATGGACATCATGCAACACTGAAAAGTGGTGGGCGCATTACATAACCCAAAAGACATCCTCCTAAAAGAAAATGTACCAAGGAAATAGGAGAAAGTGGTTTTCTCTTGGTCTAAGGGGTTATAGAGATCTGATTGTACCCCAAGTAATCATCAAGAAAATAGTACCATCCTCTGCCTGCAAGTCGGTCTAGCATTTGATCCATCAATGGAATAGGAAAGTGATCTTTCTGAGTCCAATAGTTTAACTTTCCATAGTCCATGCATATCTCCAACCTATGACTAGTTTGAGTGGAATGAGCTCATTGTTAGCATTTGGTACCACCGTGATTCATCCCTACGTTGGCACGCACTGAACTAGACTTACCCATTTGTTGTCAGCAATAGGGTAAACCACACTCGCATCCAACAACTTGATTATTTCCTTCTTGACCACCTCTTGCATAGGCGGATTAAACCTACGCTGATGCTCAATACTTGGAATATAGTTTGGCTCAAGCTGGATCTGATGTCTACAAATACTGTATGGGATCCCAATAATATCTGCAATGGTCCACCCAATGGCTTTTTTATACTTCAAAATGGAGACTAAAGAATCCACATTCCATTCCTCCAAGTCAACTACAACTATGATCGGTAATGTGTTTCTGGTCCCAAGAAATACATATTGTAAGTGAGATGGGAGTGCTTTAAGCTCCAATACTAGAGGCTCCTCAATAGATGGCTTGGCCGATGGTCACACGATTCTTTAAATCAATATCAATCTTATTCGAAGCATAAGTGTATTACCCCACAACAGCAAGTGCATTAACAATCTTATCACCCCATAGATCTCCCCAGCATCAACATTCATCAAAACGGCTGCTAAATAGTCAATAATCACTAACTCATCAATAGGCATGATTGAAAGCTCAGCTTCCACAACATCAATAACCTAGAAAACCCACATGTCATTTGGATACTTCATGGATCGACACATATTAAATTTTACCTTTTTATTATTTAATCGAAATTTAAGTTGTCCAATCTTCATGTCTAGAAAAGCATGTCTGGTGGCGAGGAATGGTCGCCCCAAGATAATGGGGACCTTAAAATCAACCTCACGGTCCAAAATAACAATGTCGGCCAGAAATATAAAGGACTTTACCTTCACTAGCACATTATAGAGAATCCGTACCGGATTTTTCACTGTGCGATCTGCCATCAATAGCCGCATTCTAGTCAGTTTAGGTGCTCCCAAGACCAACTGTCTAAACACTACTAACTGTATCAAGATTATATTAGCACCCAGATCAAATAGCTTTTTAGCAAAGTTAAAGGCTCCAATAGAGCACAGTATGGTGAAAGCTCCAGGGTCTTCCTTTTTCTGAACAAGAGACCGAGTTGTTATTGCACTACAATGGTGCAAATTATCAGCAGATTCGAAGCTCACAATCCTCTTTCTAGTGACAAGGTCCTTCATTAATTTAGCATAGCCAGGCATCTTCTCAAGTGCCTCAACTAATGGGATGTTCATAGATAATTATTCAATAATTAGAATAATATTGTGATGCTTCCCATCTTCGACCTTCTTCTTCAGCCTCTAGGGGAAAGAGGGAGAAGTTATAGGAATAGGCGTGATCTTTTGAGGTACCTCCTTCTCCTACCATTTTCCAGGCCCATGCTCCTCTACATTACTAAGAGTCGTCATATCCACAGAATCATCAACCAAAATCTTCTCCTCGGAGTCCGCCACCTTATCACCATAAATCAATAAGGGCTCAACTATCTCATCAGTCACAATTGGCCGTGGAGGATCAACTGTCGCCTTCCCACTCCTCGTAGTGACCGCCCTGCAATGATTATAATATTTTGTATTTTGAACTGTATTTCTAGGAAGCGTGCCCTTTTGCCTCTGGTTCATAGCAACAGACATTTGACCAAGCTGCTGCTCAATCCACTTAATGGCAATGGCATGTGATTCTACCTTTTTGTTCATACAAGAAATATTAGCACGGAGTTCCTTAAAATGTCCATCTGTCACCTCCATCTGCTTTAGTACCCTAGACAACATGTCTTCCACTCTTGAACCACTAGACTCTGGCTCATGGTTCCTTGGAGGAACATATAGACCGCTTCTATAATTTTTGTACTCATGCTTTTTCCAGTTACCATTGTCTCTACCTCTGCTTCTATCCCTATATTGGCCCCATTGTAGTTATTATCTCTGCAATAGTTCTGACCTTGGTTCCCTTGACCTTGACACTAAGAGTCTTTGTTAGAACCTTATGTGTTGGTCTAGAAACCCGCTCCTTGATCATTTAGGTAATTTGCTTCCTCCTCAGATTCTGATTCACCTCCATCATTTCTCGAGGCCTTGCACTGATAATCCACTGCATTCACCTTTTAGCCCCAATCCTATAAAATTCTTAGCAAAAAGCCCCATTGTGATTTTAATCTCAGCAATATCCTAGTCTCGCTCTTCATCCTTTCTTCTCTACTCCTCATACATACTTGCCGCATAAGTACCACCTCGAACTTTCGACTCTCTTGTGTGCCATGTATGGTTGGTTTTGTTTATTGATAACGCTCAAACCACACCTCTTACTATAGTATCAAGTGGACGTTGTCAATAAATAACCCAACTAGAGGTTGGGGTCGAACCCACAGGGAATATGGGAGAACTAGATTACAGCCAGTAAGTGAACTTGTGAGGTAGTTACTTAAAAATTGGGGGATTGTAAAGAAAATAAATAATAAAAACAATTATAAAAAAATATGGTGTTGAGTCAATATTAAAGGATAACTAGGGTTTGTGTTCCCCATGGGTTCATAACTACTTTGGGTATACACTCGTGATTATCACCAATACATACTTATAGAATTAATAACTTAGGTTTATTCAAACGACCGGCCAGTCCCTATTGAATGACTATACTCAATCACTCGACCAAATCTCATGAGCGGTTTCAAACTATCCATTATCACTAAATTTCAGATTTAACTATCCTGCGACCAAAACTCAAATTTATACAATGATTATCAAAATCAAGGCTCTGTTGTAATTCTCTTTTCCTAATCTCTACCTCTTAATCCTAAGCAAGTAAAGAATTCGGGCATGTCCTAACGTTGTGCACCATTAAGAAATGCTTAAATATGAAGAGAATACATTATAAGTATTTGTATTGGTTTTAGAATCACTTTGTGCAACCCTAGCTTGTTAATCTACCATTGTTCCCACAACCCTAGCTATGGATGTTTTTGCCTCTCATAGTTGTAAGGTTGTGAATTGCGTCATGATTAAAAACATAAATCAATACTTACAAATATGAATTAGAAAAACACTTCCTTTAACTACTCAGCAAAATAATCAAGAACAAATAGCAAGAACAAGAAGAATTCAAGAAAAGGTTGATCACAAGTCAAATCAACTCAATTCTCTCTTTCTCTAATGTCTTTTCTCGCCCAAATCTGACCTCTACTGACTTCTCTCGACTTCTCTACTTCTCTCCTAAAAAATAAAACTGAAAAATTATTTATACAAACACAAGAATCCTTTTCCTAGGCTAACAAGGTCAATTTCCATATCTAGTTCCTCCTTCATCATGAGTCAACCTACAACCCGTAGCACCATCCTATGACCCATACCATCCTTTCGTACCTTGCATGACTGGATCGATTTTGGCAATGTGTTGGGTCCTTGTATTACTCGTACCTCCATCCTACGATCCGTACTGAGCTCCCGTGGCCTGACTCTGAAACTTTGAAATTTTTCTGATGTTTATCACGACCGCCATGGTACGACTCATACCTTCTTCCCACAGTTCGTACTTGCTTTCCGTAGCAGGAGTCAACCTCTTATTCAAATCCTATAAATCCTTTGACGACTTCATTACCACGACTCGTACAAGCTTGGTAAGACTCATACTGAGATTCGTAAATTGCATCTCTTCAACCTTAGCCTTCTACAACATTACATGACCATTAGTACGACTTGTAGGATCTTTCTACGGCTCATACTATGGACTGCACTTTGAGCCTATTTTGCATACTTCAGGCTTTCTTTTGCAATTTTTAGCTCCAACACCAATTTATCCTGCAACAAAAGAAAAAGAGCCTTATATCCACATAAACACACTTAAGTCTATGCTATTTTCTTAGTTTTGAGTGTCGAAAGTGCTGTAAATCCACAACACATCAACACCCTAACCTTAATACTTTTGCATGTCCTCAAGTAAAGAAAAGAAACACTAAACACGACACTCAACTAGAAAATAGACCTAAGATACTACAACCAATACTCAAACGAAACTTGCACTTTCTATACAAACTCTATTGACCCTTTCTCATGGAACAAAATCAACTAATGCATTACAAGAAACCTCAAAACATCATAAACAAGGATCAAAACATGTCATCCATCTATCAACAGGATATCAAGTCATCACTAATATTGTCCACACAGACCAATGGTAAAAGCAAACATAATCCATGTACCCTCACACAAAATGAAGTCCCCACTTAGATATGAGATGTCAAACATAACATGGGACTAAACAAGTAAAGCGATCACTCTCACAAAAAAGTTACAAGTATTAAGTGTCAGATACCATAGGCTTGCCCTTATTTCTCTACTTTGGTTTATCAGATAGTCAAGTTATGATCACTATAGGACTTGATATAGCTTTTAATGTAGGGTTAGGGATGGACATGATAAAGATGGGGGATTTTATAAGTGACTATCCCTTCTTTGGCTCTACATACATTGGCTACACCATTCCCCTATTTCACCCTTTTACTCTTTCATTTCCTTTTCTTCCCTTTTAAACCCTTTTTATACAGATTTGCATGGGTGTGGTGAGTTTTCAACTTTTTTAGCATTTTCATTTTCCTTTGAGTTCTCTTTTTCAATATTTTCAGCATTTTTCATCCTTTTCTTTTTATCTCACCACACCTCATTTCTCACCATTTCTTTTCTTTTTTTCTTTTCCTTTCTTTTCCTTTCTTCCGTTCCCACCATTTACGCACCCCTACTCTAGCCACCCTCAACTTAAGCATTTTGCTTATGTTGAGGTTCACAGTATCAAAGGAAGGACCAGGGCCAAAACAGGTTCATTGTAAAAAAATTGGGTACGGTTAATCGGTAAATCAAAGAAACACGGTCTATTAAGGCTCAAACTTGGGATAAAGGATTCATGCACTTTGGTAGGCTAATATAGGCTGAAAGTGAGCTAAACAAAAATATCCTATGATCATATCCTAACCAACCATCCTTAGCCTTTGCAAAGACCAACCAGGCAAGTTCTAGATCTTCAACGCAATACTGAACTGAATACTATACCTCACTCACACATGGTACATGGACTATTTTCGCCTCAACTGTCTGGTTTATACATTGCTTAACAAGACTACTCATGGTGAAAAACTAAATCATATCAAAAGATCCACAACAATCATGCATGTTGTCACAAATACATAGCTAATGCATAAAAAAAATATTTAGATAGCGTCAACTTTTTTCAAAACCAAAACTAGTGCATTTTTATTGGCTGAGTATTATCTCGGGCATAATTTCATGCCCAAGTGCTACTTTATAACTCAATTTAGTCTTGTTTATCTACTTATTTATATACATTTTCATGTGATTTTATATANCCTTGTTTTTGTAGGTTTAAAATGAATTTGAGGAACTAATTTATAAGTTGGTGAAGTAGAGGAATGGAGTCGGAAGCGAATTACAAAAGTCGGCAAGGAATCATGTCTTTGCAAGGCTGGCCGCGCCAGGCAGCGTGCCACGCTGTGCGTGTGCCGTGCCACACCAATGCCGGGCGCGAGAGGAAGGCCGCAAGCAGGAAGGCACCCAGCGTGCCAGCACCGTGCCACGCCAGGCAACCTGCTCACCAGCGCCATGTCTTGCATGCCATCGCGCTGCACAGGCAGTGTGCCATGCCGGCCATCGCGGCAAGCCTCGGCCTATTGTCATCCTAAGGAGATTTCTAGTGTGCATCCGTTTTACCTCTGTGTCATGGAGGTAGTGCTCCGCGATACACTCCGTTACACGGAGCCATTCCATGATAGGCATAATTTTGTACAATTCTTATTTACTATAAATAGGTCCCTTAGCTCCTAAAATCATTTTTTCATGATTTTATTCTGAAAAACCACCTAGGAGTGAAGGGAGAAGTGGGAGAACTCACCT
>JACEIK010008067.1:0-19768 GCA_018107945.1 Datura stramonium
TTTGGATTTGGACTACGTTTGACAGCGTAATCGAGCGACAATTTATATTACTTTGCGTGCTTCCTCTGTTCTCTCGCGGTTTCTGGAAATTATTTGGTGACTTAATGAATTAAAACCTAAGTGGGCTTATATACTTGTGCCTGGTCAAGGACAACGTGTCACGGAGCCAATGCGGAGGCCCCACCTCCGTGACACGCTACCATCGCGGAGGGGCTCTGCCCCGGCTCCTTCCGCGATGGTTCGATAAGTTTCTCGCCCGATCTTTTCCCGGGCCTTTTTCTAGCATGTATGGCTTTCAAATGCTCATAACCAACACGCGAATAGGCCATCTATGTGTCGGGAATTTACGGGGTGTAACACATGCATAGCTTTATAACATCATGACTAACTCGAATGACTCAAAGCTGAAACATGACATTTAGTTTTAAAAGCTGAACAATGAGTAAAACCTTACTTTTAGAACATGCATGAGTAAAGTAATTACCACGAGAAATGAATATGCAAATCTGAATAGTATAGATAGTGGAAGACTCGTCACTTAACCGACCTACCACGATAGAGCTTATGTGGTTCCAACTATCACACTCTAGTGGGAAGAGCCATCCAAAACCTTGCCAGGGCTAAGGACGCTACCATGATATCGATATCAAGCTCAAAGGGCCAATTGGGTCAGGGATAGCTCACAAGGGAGGTCCTAATAACATAATAGTATCAACCTACGTTGGCGCGTAGTTCTGGGATATAGGGTGATTTACCCTTAACCCGCTCGGTCCTAGACTCTTCTCCCCAAAAACATGCAATGCTCTACATTGTATATAACGAAGCTCAACATCGTCTATTGATGAAGCTCAAGATAGAATATGCATAACTCAATTTTGTATGAAACAAAGCTCAACATTGTCTATTGACAAAGCTCATTAATGAAATCATGCATAGACTCGACATCATATGGAAATGAAGCTCAACATTGTCCTTTGACAAAGCACAATAATGACATACATCTCAATTATTATGAGAAGTTGTATTTCGAAATATACCACAAACTCAAGTATAAATGGGAGCATCTACTCCAAATCATGTGGTAGGCTATATGTAGGAATATTCATCTCAACATACCACAAGATAGAAATTATGAAAATTTGGGAGACTTCGCTACAAACCATGTGGTAAGCTTATTTCGGAAAAAAAATCATCATTTAAAATCAACATGTGGGCATTGCCTAAATCTTTATCAACTTAGATCTACTCAATTAACTTTGAAAACAACATCATAATCATGGGTAGCTTTAGAAACATATTTTTCATCATCAAATCTCATCATCATCATACATTCAAGATTATTCTCCTCTTTGATGAACTTCTCATCCATGGGCATTCAATTTCATAATTTAGAAATAACAATTTGGATTGAAAACAATTTAAAATCTGCCCAAGCTTCACAATTCATCAATATAAACATAATCTAATCATACCCATGTATAAAGATTGAAGAATCATGCAATTGGATGAAAACCCCATACTTGATCATAGACAATTTATCACGATTTGATAGAAATTAGGCATCGGTGTGGAAGGATACACCCACTCATAGCCTTACATACCTGGGAATGGTGAATCCTAACACCCTCTAATTGATCAAGATCAAATTCCAATGGAAACCTTGAGATTTTGCCTTGAATCTTCTCTTCAAACCTTCAAACTTGCAGGCATGGGAAGAATGGCTTAGAATGGGTTTTTCCCTACTTATAACCCACTAAAATGAGCCTTAAACGATGTAGTACAGGTCTTAGGAACTTAAAAAATTACGAGAAGGCCCTTACTATTTCGCAGAAAATAACTGCTAGGTTACCCTAACGGGTGACTTGACGACTCGTCAAGACAGGCAATGACTCGTCAAGTCGTCCGCCAGGTACACTGGATAACAGATCAGTTAGGGCTTGTAACGGGGGACTTAACGACCCATTGTCACTGGGCGCGACTCGTGGCCACCTCTCGTCATGTATACTGCCTCCCCAACTTCAACTTGCTTACATCTCACCAAACGGATCATACCACGACTTGTTTCCAGTCTTAACGAGTCGTAGTCGCCTCCCGTCAAGTGCACTGGGGGACTTCGCCTATTATTTTCTTTTTTCTCTCACCCACGGCTGACCTAACGACTCGTGGTTTCTGACCATGAATCGTTCCCATGCCCGTGGGGCCTCCTTCTCCTTCAAGCCTCCCCACGAGTCACCTAACGACTCATGGGGTCTCCCCACGAGTCATCCAATGACTTGTCCTACAACTGAAGCACCAAATTCCAGTTTTTCCCCATTTCAACTCCCGGGTCCGATCTTTGAGTTATCGGGGTATAACAATATCTCCCTCTTGGAAACATTAGTCCTGGAATGTTAGAAACACATAGAAAACTTAGAAACAAGCAATCATCACATGCAAATACTAATTATTTAAACTGAAAATTGACGGAATGACTACCTCTGAAAAGAACTACACAGCTGAACTGAATTCACAGAGCACATACATCTATCATAACATAAATCAAACTTGTGCACATGAACTGAACATGGAAACTAATTAGAGAATTAGGGCAAAACTGATACCTCAAACTGAAACTAAGCCGGTAGGGAACAGGTGAGGGTATTTAGTCGTCATAGCTGCTTCGGCTTCCCATATAGCTCCCTCAACATGCTAGTTTCTCCATAACACCTTCACCAAAGCTACTTATTTGTTCCTCAGCCTCTGAACCTGGTGATCCAAAATTGCAACTGGAATTTCCTCATAACTAAGGCTATCTCCCACATCAATACTTTCCACCGGAACAATTAAAGATGGATCACCCAAGCACTTTTTCAAGAGTGACACATGAAACACGGGATGTACTAAAGATAACTCCAATGGCAAGTCCAACTCATACGCTACCTTACCAACTCTTCTCATAACCCGGTAGGGACCAACATAGCAGGGACTGAGTTTTCCTTTCTTTCCGAACTGCATGACTCCCTTCATAGGAGATACCTTTAGAAATACCCAATTGTCCACCTCAAACTCCAAATCCCTTCTTCTCACATCCGCATATTACTTTTGATGACTCTAAGTGGTTTTCAGCCTGTCCCTTATCAACTTAACCTTCACCATAGCCTCGTGAACCTAGTCTGGCCCTTTCATAGTTGCTACACCGATCTCAAACCATCCGATGGGTGATCTACACCTCCTCCTGTAAAGAGCCTCGAATGGTGCCATTTGGATACTAGAGTGATAGTTGTTATTGTAAGAAAACTCGATCAAGGGCAAGTGATCATCCCAACTACCTTTAAAATCCACCACACAGGCTCTCAACATGTCCTCAAGAGTCTGGATTGTCCGTTCCGCCTGACCATCCGTTTGCGGATGAAATGCTGTGTTGAGCTTAACCTGAGTCCCAAGCCCTTTTTGGAAAGACTGCCAAAACTGAGAGGTAAACTAAGTACCTCGGTCGGAAATAATAGACAAGGGAACTCCATGAAGTCGAACCAACTCCCGAATATACTATTTGGCATAATCATCCGTTGAATCTATGGTTTTGATCGGTGGGAAGTGTGTAGCCTTGGTCAACTTGTCGACCACCACCCAAATAGAATCATAATGTCTGTAATGAAATCCATATTAATCTCTTCCAACTTCCAAGTGGNCTAATATCCTACTGTATGCCTCTCGGCCTTTGATGTTCGACCTTCACTTGTTGACAGTTCGGGCACTTTGCTACAAATTCTGCAATATCCTTCTTCATGTCGTTCCACCAATATATTTCTCGCAAATCATAATACATCTTGGTGGCACCCGGATGGATGGAATACCTGGACCCATGTGCCTCATGCAATATCCGGTCCCTCAAATTATCAACATCTGGAACACATAGACGACCTTGGTACCGCAGCACCCCAATCTCCCCCTTTGAAGAAAACCTCCACCCTTTGACTCTGAATGGCTTCCTTCTGCTTTATCAACATCGGATCCTCATCTTGCCTAGATTTCACATCCACTACCAAGGATGATTATGATCCACTTTGCACAACAACGCCGCCATTGGTAGAGTCATCCAATCTAACTCCCAACCTCGCAAGTCGATGGACATCTCTCACCAACTCCTTCTTTCCCTCATCCCGTGGGCCACACTCTCCATATAGAGCCTACTAAGTACATGCTCTACTACATTAGCCTTGATCGGGTGGTAAAGGACACTCATATCGTAGTCCTTTAGTAACTCCATCCACCTCCATTGCCGAAGATTGAGATCCTTTTGCATGAACACATATTGCAAGCTCTTGTAATCCGTAAATACATCCACGTGGAACCCATACAAGTAATGCCGCCATATCTTCAATGCAAACACCACTGCGACCAACTCAAGATCATGGATCGGGTAGTTCGTTTCATGAACCTTCAACTCTCTCGAGGAATATGCTATCACTTTCCCATGCTGCATCAACACACACCCAAGTCCGACTCGCGATGCATCACAATACACAACAAAACCATCGGTTCCCTCAGGTAAGGTCAACACTGGTACTGAAGTGAGTCAGGTCTTCAACTCTTGGAAGCTTTTCTCACAAGCCTCCGACCATTGAAACTTCACCTTCTTATAAGTCAACTTGGTCAAACGTGTGGCAATAGATGAGAAGCCCTCCACAAATCTTCGATAGTAACCGGCTAAGCCCATAAAGCTCCTGATATCTGATGGGTTCACTGGTCTGGGCCAATTATTTACCGCCTCGTTCTTTTGAGAATCTACCTTTATGCCCTCACTTGATACCACATGGCCTAGGAATGCAACCGAGTCCAACCAAAACTCACATTTGCTGAACTTTGCATACAAATGATTATCCTTGAGGGTTTGAAGTACTACTCTTAAGTGAGCGGCATCCGAGAGTATATGAGGATATCATTAATTAACACATTCACGAACATGTCCAAGTATGCCTTGAACACCCTATTCATTAGATCCATAAAAGCTGCAGGGGCATTGGTTAGTCCAAAAGACATAACAACAAATTCATAGTGACCATACTGAGTCCTGAAAGCGGTATTTGGGATGTCACTCTCTCAAGCCTTGAGCTGGTGATATTCGGACCTGAGATCAATCTTGGAGAAATACCTGGCACCCTGAAGCTGGTCAAAATAATCATCAATTTTGGGTAAGGGGTACCTGTTCTTGATGGTAACCTTATTCAACCACCGATAATCAATACACGTGCGAAGGGAACCGTCCTTCTTCAAAAAAAATTAACACCGACGCACCTCTTGGAGACTTAGTCGGTCTAATGAAAACTTTATCTAACAGGTCCTTCAACTGATCCTTCAACTCTTTTAGCTCAGCTGAAGCCATTCTGTAGGGCGGAATGGATATAGGCTGCGTGTCGGGAAGAAGATCTATACTAAATAAATCTCTCGCTCAGGAGGTACACTTGACAAATCATCATGAAAGACCTCTAGGTACTCACATAATACTGGAACTAATTGAATGGTCGGGGTCTTTGACTCCACTTCCTTTCTATTCTAAGACCGACTACCCGAGAATCTAAACTCTACTAACCGGGTTCTACAATTTACTAAAGCATCGAATGAAAATAGCCAATCTATGTCGAGAATAACATCAAAATCGGTCATGGCTAACTCTATCAAGTCTACTAAGGTGACCTTATGAATAACTGAGAACGGACAATCTCTATACACCCGTCTAGCTATAACTAAGTCACCTACTGGAGTAGAAACTGAGAAGGGCTCTGATAAGACATCGGGATTGACTTTGAAGCTACTGGCTATATATGGTGTCACAAAAGATAAAGTAGCACCCGAATCTAGCAAAGCATACACATCAATATGAAAAACTCTCAACATACCGGTGACTACATCTGGTGAGGCCTTCTACTCTTGACGAGTGGCTAAGGCGTAGAATCTGTTATGGCACTGCCCGCCAGCTGTGCTAGTAGATTCCCCGTAAATATAAAAAAATATTGTGTTGTGTTGTTCAAACCTTGGGATTNCTGACGTGTTGTGTGTGGGGGAGGGGCTGGTGAGCTAGAAGCTGGGCCTCGACCCTCAACCTGATCCTGTCTCACAGCGGGTCAATCTCTTAGCATATGTCTAGGCTGCCTACATCAAAAACAAGCTCCTGACCCTTGCCAAGCACTGGCCTATGTGTCCTCGGCCGCACTTGCAACAAGATGGAATGCTAGAATTTGTGGGTCTACTATTATGACACCTCAAGCTTGACGCTCGCCGCCTCTGATCATGTCGGGGCCTCGATGGCACACTTAGTGTAGAAGATGATAGGGATGATGATCTCTAATGGGTTTGCTGTCGATGCCCACCACCGAAACTCTACTTAGAGAATTTGTGGTCCTTCGTCCTGGCCCTCTTGTCCTCCCTCTCCCTCGAATGTGCCGCCTCCATCTGCTGGGCATAAAACACCATGGGAGGGAAGTCCATGTCCTGGTGAAGCATAGTTGTCCTGATGTCCTTGTCCAAGTAACCTGCTATACCATGCAAAAAACTACTCACCCGCGCCCGCGGTCGGCCACTAACTCCGGGGCATACTTAGACAAGCGGGTGAACTCAAGGGCGTACTCCTGCACCGTCATCCTTCCATTCTTTAAATTCACGAACTCAGCTGCTTTCAACTCCCTCATCTCTCAAGGGAAGAATCAATCTTGGAATGCAACCTAAAACTCCTCCCATGTGATCGGACCTACTCCTGTGACCCTGCTGTCCTTCCACTGGCGGAACCAAATATGCACAACCCCCTTCAACTGGTAGGAGGCCAACTCTGCGCACTCAACACTACTCACCCTATAACCTGGGTGATCTTTACAATCTCATTAATGAAGTCATGCAGGTCCTCATCTGCCTTGGACCCCAAAAACTCCGGTAGGTTTATTCTTAAAAAGTCTCAGATCCTAGCTGCAGCCGCATTGCCATTTTGAGGAACATGCACATCGGCCTGCTGATTGACCTGAGCGGTCAAGGCCTGCGCCAACATCTGAATGGCAGCTCAAAACTCAACATGAGCAGCTGGCTTTAGTGCTTGGGGCTCCTGACCTGGTGGGGCTGGCTGATGCCCATAACCGTTTCCATCATCGTGGCCTTCACCACCTACATTCCTCCTCCCATTCATCCTTCCAGATGCCAAGATTTTGCAATCACGAATAGCACGAATTAGAAGGATAGAAAGGATTTTCATTGCACAATATAGATCATGAAAGAAGGGAACATTTCCTAAAACGTTTAGTAGCCTCTTCATCATAAGTGTGGCGTGCTTCACACCCATGAAAAAGACTCTACTAAATGCGGATCTCAGACTCCCTAGGACACTTCAAACCTATGGCTCTGATACTAAGTTTGTCACAACCCAAACAGAGGCCCGGATCGTAGACACGGGAAAAGGGACCCCGAGGGACCTCAAGTCGACCCATGGCATAAGCATTCAACTAACTCATTCAATAAACATAAGATACCATAAACATAAACTCAACGGAAGTCTCATACAACATCACATCAGAACAATATCCGAAGCTACACATGCATAAGTCTGAAACCCTCTAATCTGCATGAGTTGATGGGACAAGACCCCCAACTAAGTCAACGATAATCTGAAATATCAAATGAAAACTACGAGTCTAGTCCTCGAAAGATGAGGACTCACCAATCCTGAACTGATAAGGACTCTGGAAAGTTGATTAAGATCGGGGCTGAAGCTGCGAGCCAGGTCCTGTATCATGAAACGATACAAAATAAAAAGTATGCGGTCATTATGTGGAATGTACCGAGTATGCAAGGTAAGTAAAATCGCTTTAGTAAAGTAAATCATTTAAAACATTTCATACATATCATAAGCTTTAACCATCAGAGGAAGGGCATACATGCAATCTTTCTGAAGTCATAATCTCATCATAACATGACAATGCATAGCTTTATAACATCATGACTGACTCGAATGACTCAAAGATGAAACATGACATTTATTTTTGAAAGCTGAACAATGAGTCAAACTTTACTTTTAGATAATGCATGAGAAAAGTAATCACCATGAGAAATGAATATGAAAATCTAAATGGTATAGACAGTGGGAGACTCGTCACTTAATTGACATACCACGATAGAGCTTACGTGGTCCCGACTATCACACTCAAGTGGGCAGAGCCGTCAAAAACCATGCCAAGGCTAAGGAAGCTACCATGATATCTGTATCAAGCTCAAAGGGCCAATTCGGCCGGGGATAGCTCACAAGGGAGGTCATAGTATCAACCTACATTCCGCGTAGTTCTGGGGCATAGGGTGATCGACCCTTAACCCAGACGGTGCTAGACTCTTCTCCCCAAACACATGCAATGCTTTACATGGTGTATAATGAAGATCAACATCGCCTATTGACGAAGCTCAAGATAGAATCATGCATAACTCAATTTCATATGAAACAAAGCTCAACATTGTCTATTGACAAAGCTCATTAATGAAATCATGCATAGACTCGAAATCATATGAAAATGAAGCTTAACATTTTTCTTTGACAAAGCTCAATAATGACATACATCTCAATTATGAATTCATGCATATGAGAAGCTTTATTTCGAAATATACCACAAGCTCAAGTATAAATGGGAGCATCTACTCCAAATCATGTGGTAAGCTATATGTATGAATATTCATTTCAATATACCACAAGATAGAAATTATGAAAATTTGGGAGACTTCGCTCCAAACCATGTGGTAAGCTTATGTCGTCCGTCAGGTACACTGGATAACAGATCACTTAGGGCTCATAACGGGGGACTTAACGACTCATTGTCACTGGCCATGACTCGTGGCGACCTCTCGCCATGTAACTTCCTCCCCAACTTCAACTTGCTTAAATCTTATCCAACGGCTCATACCACAACTCGTTGCCAGTCCTAACGAGTCGTGGTCGCCTCCCGTTAAGTGCACTGGGGGACGTAGCCTATTATTTTCATTTTTCTCTCACCCATGGCTGACCAAACGACTCATGATGTCTGACCACGAGTTGTTCCCACGCTCGTGGGGACTCCTTCTCCTTCAGGCTCGCCACGAGTCACCTAATGACTCGTCCTACAACTGAAGCACCAAGTTCCATTTTTTCCCCATTTAAACTCCCCAGTCCGATCTGTGAGTTCTCGGGGTATAACAATTGGATGTTTTATTGTTAGGCCTATACGTTAGAAGCTCGTGGATATTTATTGGGCCTTATTTAGTATGTTGACAAGCTTAGGCGCAGCTACACAATACAACTACCAGTTTGGATCCTGTATTGTCAGTGAAGCAAGCACAAAGGCCATTGGCGTATCCTCATGCCCCTGAGCTAGAAATTTAGATAGGGTGGCCATACTTTAGAGTAAGCGGCACTAGGGTTGTCTAGTGAATTGAGTGACAGCCTGCCATCCAGTTAGCTACTACCAGTGATTGTCAGTTCCAGTTTACTTAGTATTCGTCATACAGGTTTCCTAGAAAGCCATCCTGGTCGTTCAGGTCAAATAGACCCGTGGGTACTCTAAGGAAGGAGACCTTATTAGTAGTTAGAGGCGGGGCTAATTCCCTAGCCTACTCTTATGAGATACTCAGGCACAGGTTGCTGTGAGTAGCTATGTCCATGTAAACTTAACTTAAGGCTTAGGAATCATCCATAAGAGTCATGTAAGATTCGGATAGGCGAAGTCAAGGTCTAAAGGACTAGAACCATGTTACCATAGTATTACCCTCAGGCCAAGAATTTCAATATGCTGCCTGTGGGGGATTAGAGACTAACCGCTCAAAAGCATGTCCAATCAGTAGCAGTTCTACATCCATTATAAAGAAAGGAACTAAGTAATTGGTCGTCTGCGACCCTGTAGTTTCTTATGAGTTATAGTTGTCCGAACAGGACATTCAGAGTATTGTTAGGCCACTTCAGATATCACCCTATCCGGCTAAACCACTAGAGATTATGATTACTACTAGGATCCTCTGGTCAGATACAGGTGCACGGGGTTTGACTGCTAGCAGTTGTACAGATTACTCAAGGGGCGAGTTGCGGTCACGTCAGGCCCAGAAGGCCAGATACACCTTTTGAGTGGCTAGATTGAGACGTCAGTAAAACATAGTGGGTGGGATTTCCCTTACTTAGGAGCCTTCCATGACCACTCCATGCTTACTAGCTGTGTCATCGCCTGGCAGGTGCTATATGACATCGCTCAAAGGAGCGATATACTGTCTCTAGAGATTATGTACAGGCCAAAGGGCCTTACACATTCCATTCCATGGTTGGATTACCAGTTTTATGCCATATCGGCATCAAACCCTCGTCCAGCCTGGTGCTCAGGGTGCATATATCAAGAGTCCATTGGACTCAGACACAACTATGGATTATAAGCCAAGAGGGCTCAATTGCAAACCTACGGGGACATGTAGGTTGGCTATAGCACTAGTAGAGTCATAGAAACCTGGATAGGGGTATATAGATTGAGGTGTACTTGCCAAGGCTTATGGGGTCCCGGTAAGTTATTTCTGTGTTGCTTGTACCTTCCAGGCTTATGGGGGCCAGGTGAGTTTCTTGTTTGTATTCTTGTCTGCTAGCTATAGCTTATGAATATATGATTGTACAGTCATAACTCATATGCATGTAGTGTTTTGCTAGATGCAGATTACGAATAATCCTACTTACAGATAAATCTTTCTGCCCCTTCTCTCTTCTTACGTTCAATCTTTAACAGCTTATTTACTGCCTTACATATTCGGTACATATTGTACTGACGCCCATCCCCAAGCAGGTTTAGACAGACAAAGTTCAGGCTCTTCAGCAACAGCTATTCAGAGTCAACGGTTTGGCCAGCTCCTTTCGTTCGGAGTTGCCAGGTTGTAGAGGTTATAGTCTTTCATTTGTATAGCATTTGGGGTAGGCAGAGGCCCTGTCCTAACCACTATTTGTATTCTTACAGGCTTGCAGACTATAGTTGTCAGTTAGTTGGTTGTTGTTGGCCGTGTAGGGCCTAGGTTGGTTATGTTTCGTATGTTGTTCGTGTGGGGCCTAGTATAGTAGCTTGTTCTTGTTTCTTCTATAACTAGACAACATGGTGGTCTTGTCGGCCCATATAGGATCCCTTTTGTTGTCTGTTGTTGGTTAGCTATCTTTATTTACAGGTGTCTATACGGCCTTGTCGGCCGAAGGCTGTGTTTACAGTCGAGATATAGCTCGTTGTTTTCTTGAATTGAGTTGCAGACATGAACCAGACGTGCAGAAGCCATCCAGGTCAGTCAGGTTCCAGTATGGCACTAAGTGTCAGTCATGCCTCCCAAGGTGGGGCGTGAAAAACTTGATATCAGAGCAGTTCGTATCCTAGGGAGTCTGAAAGTTATGTCTAGTAGAGCCTTGCTTATAAATATGTTGTGCACCACATTCTATAAGCAGGAGGCTATGAGGCATGATAGTATGGTTATCCTTTCTTCTTCTCGGATAGTGCTATAGAGAGGATTTGTATTGGGATGACTCCTTAAGTTTTCATTGTTGTGTCTGTCTAGAATAATTTCTAATATGGGATAGACTTCAGTTAGCTGCAATTCAGCTACAACAGTAGGAGAGGGTACCAGCTATTGGGTCGTTGATATATATATATAATGGTTTGTATCAGAGNAGTAAAGTTCTACAGTTGGGGACAATAAGTCTAGGGATAGACGCAGGTGTCTTCTAACCTCCCCAACATCCTCCCAGGATACCAGGAATCTCATAAGATAATAGATATGGCAACACCATTCCCAGTTTTCCCTACGACCTCAGAATAGGAGGTCCAGAGTATGGTATATACATATGAGTTAGCCTGCTTAGTAGATTTCTAGAATTAGACAGGGACGACAAGTAGCATCGGATTACCAAAAATAACAAAAGATCGTGCGAGTTTAACAGAAAGCACAAGGGTAAATGCCATATTGTCTAGAATGACTAACAATGGAGAGTTAGGATTTTTGCCTCCAAAAAGGGCTGAAAAGTGGTTGAGACCCCTGGTGTTTATAAAGCTACTTAGACCCTTATAATATTAAATCAAGAGAGCGGACAAGATTGCCAGTAGCACTCAGTTGCGTGTGAGAGAGTTCATCAGTGATAAACCCCCAGCAATAGGAAAGTCTAGATTAGAGATAGGTCGATTCCCCGCAGGGTGTTAACAACGGTAAGGCATACCTACAATGTAATGTTTATGGCCCTAGTTTGTTATGCCGAAGGACAGAGAGATATTACGAACAAAATTGGCCTGAGTGTAGGTCAAAACGATATGGGTTGATAAACTTCATCGGCAATATCCCTGCTAGTAAGGTGCATGGAGCATGAACCCCAATTTTTAGCAAATAAAAGTAAGACCAAGGTTCGAGCAGCGAACTTGAGGGGATAATAGGACCACCTCCAGGTGGTAGCGGGCTAAAAGAGCTTGGGATCGCCCCTAAATGCTGAGAAATAAGCAGTCGGCTTACATTTAAAGGATAGTAAGGTTGTAACCTAGAATACTTCAATGCCCCCACTAATTGTGAAGGCAGAGGAATGAAGGTATAGAGACCCTAGCCTAGTACAGCCAGAGATATGGCCCAGAAAAAGGAGCCATCGGCCTTTGAGATAGTAGGAGACAGGGTCTTTAGACTTAGATGCCGACTCTATGTTCTAAATGTGGCAGGGTTTCATTAGTATATTGTAGCAAGCGTACAATGTTCGTTATTTCCCCCACTCGGTTTTGATGAAACCGTGTTAAGTTATAAAAGAGATCTACTGCTGGCACAAAAAGACGAAGGATACTACCGAGTTGTGGCATAAAGCTCCTATGGCCAACAAAGAGAGGTTGACCATCAGGAACCGAGCAAGCTAATTCAGAAAATATTCATGCCTATGTGGAAGGGGGAAATAAACAGTATGAATATAGCTGTAGGGTTAACCCGTATGAGGGGTAAATTCGATCCTATTCGAGTCAGTATCGAAAGACCAATGAGATTAATTCATTTCTTGCCGGTCAGAATTATGTTTTAGCTAAAGATTGTGTTGAATTGAATATTAAAGAACTACGCTGGCAATATGATGTCCCAGTGTCTATTAGATGTTGACAAAGATCGCAACTTACAGTTAGGCTTTGGAAAAGCTATCAAAATAGATTGGAATGCAAGTCAATTTGAGTAAAGCTTCCCGTCCCCAGACAGTGACTAAGTGGAGCGCACGACTCAGATACCCGGAGTTATGTTAAAGGTGGGAATGTAGGTTCCCTATATGACGGCCTGAAGCAGGTAAGTCAGGGATAATAAAATCGAGCACACTGCCTTAGTCGGAAGGAGATAGTTAGAGTAACATGGAGATTGGTACTGGCAGCCCGGGGTTGCCAGAAGCCTTACTCTAGCATATGGAGAAGTTAGAAATGAAAGCAGTGATGGAATGTTTCTAAAAACTCACCAATGCAGGGCGTTGTCAGACCTAACAAGCAGGGCAACCCAAGCCCTAGATTCATTAAAACTATACCGGGTCCTTTGAGAAATTGGCCAAGTGGCCCATGAGATAGAATTGCTTTTGGGCTAGGATACATTTATCAATATTACACAAGCGCGTAGAAGATTCTTTTTTTTCAAATTGACCCCGTCAAAGATACTCAAGGTACAAAAGCGATATTCCACGGAGAGGCCCCAGTAGCTGGATTTAGGGAAGTTAATGTGATAACCAAAGTTTTAGCTTATTAGAGTATCGTGAGGGAAAAAAATAACAGAAACGAATTGCAAAAGAAAGAAAGAGAACTGCAATGAATGATGCAAATATTGGATAGTTTTTGTTGTTCCAGGCCCTATAACGAAAGTATGCAGACTTAGTCGATTTAAGTTAAGGTATAATAGTTTCAGATGCTATATAGTTGACCTTGTTGCTATTGTTATCAGTTGGTCACATACATGTAGTACTGTTGTGTTCTATAGCTGCAGATAACGTCCTGTGAGATGCCTGTGTTGGACTTTTCTGCATTTAAGGTTCCTGGATAGTCCATATTACTGAGGAACTCTGTCGAAATTTTTTTCCAAATACTAGTTAAAAGAGTTGACTCCTTTAAGCCTGAAGATGACATTCAAGGATGAATGTTCGTAAGGGGGGAGGATGTCACACCCCATAAAATGTTAACGGTTAGTAGGTACGCGTGGGTTGTGACAAATAAAAAGGTATTAACGCGTGTGGCAAAAGCCTTGGCGGTAGGGTCGGGCGAGGCTAGGCCGTGAAGGGCCAGTGCGACACGCCAGCCTGCTGGTGCTTTAGGCAGTGCGGCGCGCCAAGGGGATCAGCACCCTGGGAGACGCGACGCGGTAGGGCCCTTGGCGCTTTGGCAAGCCCAAGGCGTCGGCCTCTTGGCGCTTTGGCCAGAGTGGAGCGCTGCCCAGGCCACCACCCTACGCCTATATATACAATTCCTTGTTCAATTCAAAACATTCATTAAATATTTCCCTCGGCCAGAAATGAAACACGCAACTTTCTTCAAGTTTTCATCAAATTACGCTACCAAACAGCAGTCAAATTTTAAATTAACTTCGAGTAACGAGTCCTAGGACTATGGGAAGCATTACTTTGGAGTTATTTCCCAAAAATTTTCCCAGCATATCGAAACTCCACCGAGTAAAAGTTGTCAAAATTGTTCCAAATTGATTCCTACTCGGCCAGAGGCATTAGGTAAGCACTATTCCCTTCTGAACTCTAGAGAAATTATAGATCGTTGATCGTGTTATACGGAGTTGAATTATAGTTTTTATTGTTAATAAAAGTTATCGCTTTTTATCAAATTTAGTATCAAAATTTGTCCAATTCTCTCAGCATAAAGGTTACAGTTAGAAGGAAGTGCCTATTGCAAGTTGAAACTTGCCAGCTGAACGAAATTCGACATTCGAGGTATGTAAGGCTTATCCCTTCAGCAAGTTATTCTCATCGTATAATGATACGACTTATGTTCTTGAATGGAAATATCAACCCCAATTGTTACAAATAGTTGCTACTAGTAGGTTGTGATTAGACATGTTGTGGTCAGCTATTGTCTGTAGACTATGAATATACACATGTTGTGGTTAGCTGCTAGAAAATGTGTAAAGACTATATTGCAGTATCCCTTGTCGGGAAAGAACAGGTTAAGTATGACACATTCTAGAAGCTTCATAGGAACTCCTTCGTTCCCCAGTTCATTGCATTAGTAGGATTGGATGTTTTATTGTCGGGCCTAGACCTTAGAAGCTTAAGGATAGCTATTTGTCCTGAGTTAGTAAGTTGAACAGCATAGGCATAGTTAGGAAATACAACTACCAATTTGGCACCTGTATTGTTAGTGAAGCACGCCTAGAGGACATTGGTGTATCTACACGCCCCTGAGCTAGAAATTTAGATAGGATGGCGATACTTTAGAGTCAGCGGCACTAGGGTTGTCTAGTGAACTGAGTGATAGCCTGCCATCCAGTTAGTTACTACCAGTGATTGTTAGTTCTAGTTGACTTAGTATTCGCCATACAGGTTGCCTAGAAAGCCATCTTGGTCATTCAGGTCAAATAGACCCATGGGTATCCTAAGGAAGGGGACCTTATTAGTAGTTAGAGGTGGGGCCAGCGCCCCAGCCTACTCCTATGAGATACTTAGGAACAGGTTGTCGTGAGTAGTTAAGTCCACGTAAACTTAACTTCAAGGTTAGGAATCGTCCAGAAGAGTCATGTAAGATCCGGACAGACCAATTCAAGGTCTAAAGGACTAGAACCATGTTACCATAGTATTACCCTCAAACCAAGAATTTTAGTATGGTACATGTGGGGGATTAGAGACCGACCACTCGAAATCATGTCCGATCAGTAGCAGTTCTATAGCCATTCTAAACAAAGGAACTAAGTAATTGGTCGTTTGTGACCCTGTAGTTGCTTATGAGTTATAGTTGTCTGAAAAGGACATTTAGAGTATTATTAGGCCACTCCAGATCTCTCCCTATCAAGTCTAGACCACTAGAGATTATGATTACTACCAGGATCCTCTAGTCAGATACAGGTGCATGGGGTGTGCCTGCTAGTAGCTGTACAGATTACTCTAGGGGCGAGCAGTGGTTGTGTCAGGCCTAGAAGGCCAGATACGCCTTTAAAGTGGCTTAATTGAGATGTCAGTATAGCATAGTGGGTGGGATTGCGCTCACTTAGGAGCCTTTTGTGACTATCACAGGGTTACTAGTTGTGTCATCACACGCCAGGGGCTATATGACGTTGCTCCAAGGAGTTATATGCAATCTTCAGAGAAGATGCAGAGGCCCAATGTCCCTACACAGTCCACTCCATGGTTGGACTACCAGTTTTATGTCATATCGGCATCACACCCCCGTCGAGCGTGGTGCCCAAGGTGCAGTTATCAGGAGTCCACTGGATTCAGACACAACAACAGATCAGGAGCCAAGCGGGCTCAGTTGTAGACCTAGGGGGATAGGTAGGTTAGCTATTGCACCAGTAGAGTCATAGAAACCTAGATAGGGATATATAGATTGAGGTTTACTTTCCAGGGCTTATGGGGGTCTCAGTAGGTTATTTCTATTTTGTTTGTACCTTCCAAGCTTATAGGGGCCAGGTTAGATTCTTGTTCGTATTCTTGTATGCTAGCTATAACTTATGAATATATGATTGTACTGTCGTAGCTCATATGCGTGTAGTGTTTTGCTAGATGCGGATTAGGAATAAGCCACATTACAGGTTAATCTTTCTTCCCCTTCTCTCTAATTACTTTTTGTATTTAATAGCTTATTTAATGCCTTACATATTTGGTACATATTACACTGACGCCAATCCCCCAGTGCTCCATTACTTTCCTACAGGTTTAGACAGACAAAGTTCAGGCTCTTCAGTAGCAGCTGTTTAGAGTCAGCAGTTTCGCTAGCTCCCTTGGTTCGAAATTGCCAGGTTGTAGATGTATAGTCTTTCGTTTGTATAGCATTTGGGGTAGGCCAGGCCACTGTCCCGACCACTATTTGTATTCTTAGAGGCTTGCAGACTACAGTCGTCAGTTAGTTGGTGTTGTTGGCCGTGTGGGTACTAAGTTAGTTATGTTTCGTATGTTAGCCGTGTGGGGCCTAGTGTTGTAGCTTGTTCTCATTTTTTTCTATAACTAGACAACATGGTTGTCTTGTTGGCCTGCATAGGATCCCTTTTATTGTCCGTTATTGGTCAGCTGTCTTCATTTACAAGTGGTTATACGGCCTTGTCGGCCGGAGGCTGTGTTTACAGTTGAGATATAGCTCGTTGTTTTCTTGAATTGAGTTGCAGGAATGCACCAGACGTGAGGAAGCTAGCCATGTGAGTTAGATTTCAGTATGGCACTAGGTGTCAGTCATGCCTTCCAAGGTGGTGCGTGACAAGTACGAACCTCAGTACGAGCCGTACCATCCTGGTACCAGTCATAATGAGAGTTGTGGAAAAGTCCGGAACATTTATTTGAGGCAAAGGCAAAGTAAGCCTTATAGTACAAGTTGTACTATCCTGGTACGAGCCATACCATAACAGTCGAAGCAAAGTTCAGAAGATGCTGCACAGGACAAATCTCTAAGTACGGGTAGTAACCACGGACCATGATATCTACTTAAGACTCATCCAAGGATCCGTGGTAAAGTCAAGTAGAATTGAAGAATGGAAGATCTCAATGTATGACTGAAAGTCATGAGTCGTAGGATGCAGGTATGAGTCATACCAAGCCACCCGTGAAAATATTTTGAGGATGCCAGAACTCTCAGGATCAAACCATGGCAAGACACTATGACTTATGGGTTCATGGTACGAGTTGTACCAGCTTCCAACACTTAGAAAAAACTAAAAGTTGCCAAGTATTGTACGAGTAAAGGTACGACCTGTTGTCACGACCCAATAGTACACACGGATCGTAGACATGGGACAATGGACCCCGAGAGAGCCCAAGTCAACCCATGGCATAAGAATTCACTAACTCATTCAATAAACATGAAGGAAACATAAATATAAACTCAGCGGAAGTCTAACTTAACATAACAATAGAATGAACATCTGAAGCTGAATATATATCTAAGTCTGATAAGACTCTAATTTGGACGAGCTGATGGGACAACAACGCCAACTAGCTCGGAAATAATGAAACTAAAAATACGTTAAAGTACCTGAAAGTCTAGTCCTATGAGGATGAGGACTCACCAAGCAAGCAAATGCTAACTCTGATAGGCAGCTACGAATGGGGATGAACTTGAGAACTCGATCCTGCATCATGAAACGATGCAACATAGAAAGTATGCAGTCAGTACGTGGAATGTAACGAGTATGCAAGGTAAGTAAACCGCTAGGGCAGTAATAGTCTTTCAAAACAAGTTGTACATATATGATAGACTTTACGGGTAAGAAAAGATCACAAGCATTCATTATGAAATCATTCTTATTTAATACGTGGTCATGCATGGCTTTAGAACGTCATGACTAAATCGAATGACTCAAGGCTAAATCATAACATTTATATCAAAAGCTTAACAATGAGTCAAACCTTGCTTTCCAAACATGCATGCATAAGATAATCATCATGTGTAATGGATATGCAAATTCAAATGATATAGATAGTGGGAGACTCGTCACCTAACCGACATACCACGATAGAGCTTACGTGGTCCCAACTATCACAACTAAAGTGGGTAGAGCCGTCCATAACCTTGCCAGGGTGATGGACGATACCATGATATCGATATCAAGCTCAAAAGGCCAATCGGGCCTGGGATAGCTCACAAGGGAGGTCCCAATAATATAATTGAATCAACCTACGTTGGCGTGTAGTTCTGGGGCATAGGGTAGTTGATCCTTAGCCCGCTCGGTGGTAGACTCTTCTCCCAAAACTTGCAATGCTCTACATGTATAAATACGAAGCTCAGCATCGTCTAGTGACGAAGCTCGACATGAAATCATGCATAAACTCTACATCATATGAAATGAAGCTCAACATTGTCTATTGACAAAGCTCATTATGAAGTCATGCATGCATTCGACATCATATAAATATGAAGCTCAACAATGTCATCTCGACAAAGCTTAGAACATAATTATGCTTAACTCAACATCATGTGAAATGAAGCTTAATGACGACATCCATCTCAATTATTAAATTCATACATCTGAGAAGCTTTATCATGACACATACCACAAGCTCAAGAATAGTGGGAGGCATTACTCCAAAATCATTTGGTAAGGCTACTTTAGAATTATCACTTCATTATCATCAACATAGGGGCCTTGCCCAAAACCTTTTCATGCTTGAACCCATTCAAATCATTTGAGAAATTTATAATTGGGAGATTTCACTCCAAAATGAAATAATATAGTTAATTTACGAAAACTAATCATTCATACTCAACATTGGGCACTACCCAAAGCTTCACTATACATGGGTCTATTTAACCTTCTTTGAAAACATCGTCAAAATCATGGGTAAGTTTGGAAATATGCTTTTCATCATCTATTCCATCATCATCACATTATATTAGGAACTCCCCACACATGGGAATTTTAGATTCAATTTTAAGAAAATAGTTTTTGTAAAAGAAATTAAGTTAGAATCCTCCCAAGCTCGATAAATCATCAATATCAACTCAATTAATCATACCCATAAGTAGAAATGTACGAATCATGCAATTGAATAAAAACTCATATTGATCATCTCAAATAAATCACAAATTGATAGGGAATGGGCATGGGTGTGGAAGAAAGCACCCACTCATAGCCTTACATACCTGGGAATGAT
>JACEIK010008067.1:51314-62955 GCA_018107945.1 Datura stramonium
GTTTGCTCTCTGTTCTCACTGGAAATTATATGAGATTTTACTTAAAAACCGAAGTTTGGAGGCTTTTATACTTGGGGCTGCACCTCACCTCCGTGACACGTTGTGTATCGCGGAGCCTAGCCTCCGTGACACTCTACCATCGCGGAGGGGGTCTGCCAGCCTTCTCTTGTGATGGTTCGACGTGTCACTTATCCGGTATTTCCCCGGGCCTTTTCCTAGCTTGTATGACATTCAAAAACTCTTAACCAACATGCGAATAGGCCATATACATGTCGTAAATTTATGGGGTGTAACATGAACCTGCCAAGAACTGGCCTGTATGCCCTCGGCCACATCTGCGACAAGTTGAAACACCTAAATCTGTGGGCTTGCTGCTCCTACCCCTCGAGCCTAATGCTTTTCCTCTCTTATCATGCCTAGGCCAAGATAGCATGCTCAAGGCTGATGAAGTTGGGGCGGATGATCTCTGGTGGGTCTGTTGACGGTGCCCACCCCGGACCTCTGTTGGGTGAATCTGTGGTCCTCAGTCCTTGCCCTCTTGGCCTCTCTCTCCCTCGAATGTGCCTCCTCCATCTATTGGGTGTTCAACACCATCCGAGGGAAGTCCATATCCTGATTGAGCATAGCAATCCTGCATTCTTTATCCAAGTAACCTGCTATCCCATGCACAAACCTGCTCATTTGCGCCCTCTGGTCAGCCACTAACTCAGGAGCATACTTCGATAGGCGAGTGAACTCAAGGGAATACTCTAGTACTGTCATCATCCCTTGCTTCAGATTTTATGAACTCCTCTACATTTAGCTTCCTCATCTCCCGAGGGAAGAACCGATCAAGGAATGCAACATGGAACTCTTCCCAAGTGACTGAATCTGCTCTAGCAACTCTGTTGTCCTTCCATTAACGGAACCAGATATATGAAACCCCTTCAACTGGTAGGAGGCCAACTCCGTGCACTCAACACTACTCACCCCCAAAACTTGGGTGACCTTGACGATCTCATCAACGAACTCATATGGGTCCTCATCTAACCTAAACACTAGAAACTCGGACAGGTTCTTCCTCAAGAAGTCCCTGACTCGAGCCGCCATTGCATTGCCATTCTGCGGAACATGTGCAACAGCCTGCTGATTGACCTGAGCGGTCAAGGCCTGCGCAAGTTTCTAGATTGCAGCCCGAAACTCAGCGTGGGCGGCTGGCTCTAGTCCCTGAGGCTCCTGAACTGGTAGGACCTACTGATGACCACGAGCCACGCCATCCTCATGGCCTTCACCATCTCCATTTCTCCTTCCATTCATCCTTTGAGGAGCCATGATTCTGTTATCGCGAATAGCACGAATTAAAGGGGTAGAAAGACTCTTCATCGCACGAAATAGATCATGAAAGATGGGAACATTTCCTAGAATGTTTCGTAGCCTCTTCGTCATAAGTGTGGTGCACTTCACACCCATGAAAAATACTCTACTTAACGCGGCTTCCAGACTCCCTAGGAAACTTCCAACCTATTGCTCTGATACAAAGTTTGTCACGATCCGAGAGTAACTCGGATCGTAGACACGGACAAGAGACCCCGAGGGACCCCAAGTCAACCCATGGCATAAGCATTCACTAACTCATTCAATAAACATGAAGGAAATATAAATATAAACTCAGCGGAAGTCTAACTTAACATAATAACAGAATGAACATCTGAAGCTAAATACATATCTAAGTCTGATAAGCCTCTAACCTGGACGAGTTGATGGGAAAACACCCCCAACTAGCTCGGAAATACTGAAACTGAAAATACGTTCAAAATAACTGAAAGTCTAGTCCTCGAAGGATGAGGACTCACCAATAAAGAAAATGCTAACTCTAAAAGGCAGCTACGAACGGGTGCAGCATAGAAAGTATTCAGTCAGTACGTCAAATGTACCGAGTATGCAAGGTAATTAAAACCGCTAGGGCAGTAATAGTCTTTCTAAACAAGTTGTACATATATGATAGCCTTTACGGGTAAGAAAAGATCACAAGCATTCGTTATGAAATCATTCTTATTTAATACATTGTCAAGCATGGCTTTAGAATGTCATGACTAAATCGAATGACTCAAGGCTAAATCATAACATTTATATCAAAATCTAAACAATGAGTCAAACCTTGCTTTTCAAAAATGCATGCATAAGATAATCATCATGAGTAATGGATATGCAAATTCAAATGATATAGATAGTGGGAGACTCGTCACTTAACTGACATACCACGATAGAGCTTACGCGGTCCCAACTATCACACTCAAGTGGGTAAAGCCATCCATAATCTTTCTAGGACGATGGATGATACCATGATATCGGTATCAAGCTCAAAAGGCCATTCGGGTCGGGGATAACTCACAAGTGAGGTCCCAATAATATAATTGAATCAACCTACATTGACGCGTAGTTCTGGGGCATAGGGTAGTCGACCCTTAGCCCGCTCGGTGCTAGACTCTTCTCCCAAAATATGCAAGTTCTACATCGTATAAATACAAAACTCAACATCGTCTAGTGATGAAGCTCAACATAAAATCATGCATAAACTCAACATTGTATGAAACAAAGCTCAACATTGTCTATTGACAAAGCTCATTATGAACTCATGCATGCATTAGACATCATACAAATATGAAGCTCAATAATGTAATCTCGACAAAGCTTAGAATAAAATAATGCTTAACTCAACATCATGTGAAATTAAGCTTAATGACGACATACATCTCACTTATAAAATTCATAGATCTGAGAAGCTTTATCATGACACATACCACAAGCTCAAGAATAGTGGGAGGCTTTACTCCAAAATCATTTGGTTAGGCTACGTTAGAATTATCACTTCATTATCATCAACAAAGGGGCCCTGCCCAAAACCTTTTCATGCTGGAATCCATTCAAATCATTTGAGAATATTATAATTGGGATATTTCACTCCAAAATTAAATAATATAGTCAATTTACGAAAACTCATCACTCATACTCAACATTGGACACTACCCAAAGCTTCACTATACATGGGTCTATTTAACCTTCTTTAGAAACATCGTCAAAATCATGGGTAAGTTTGGAAACATGATTTTCATCATCTATTCCATAATTATCACATTCTATTAGGAACTCCCCATACATGAGCATTTTAGATTCAATTTTTAGAAAATTATTTTTGTAAAAGAAATTAAGTTAAAATCCGCCCAAGCTCGATAAATAATCAATATCAACTTAATTAATCATACCCATGAGTAGAAATGTAAGAATCATGCAATTGAATGAAAATCATACTCTATCATCTCAAATAAATCACAAATTGATAGGAAATGGGCATGGGTGTAGATGAAAGCACCCACTCATAGCCTTACATACCTAGGAATGAAGAATCCTAACTCTTCCTAATTGCTCAGCTGAGATTTCCCTTGAAAATCTTGAATTTCTCCTCACTTTCTTCCCTTCAAGCTCTCACCCTTGCATGCATTATGATAATGGCCTAGATGGGTCTTTCTCATCTTAAAACCCTCTATTATGAGCTTAAAATTTTGTAGTATAGGCCCTTAGAACTTAGGAATTACGAGAAAGCCCTTACTGAAAACGCTGAAAATAACTGTCAGGAGTCCTAACAGACGAGCTGACAACTCGTTACTAGGGCTCACATTCCGTTGGTTCACCCGTCAAGTGCACTACTTCATCATTCATGAAAACTCCACTGGCTTGGTAACAGCCCACCTAACGGGTCGTTAGGACTGACGACGAGTCGTTGGGTGACATTCGTCAAGTACACTGGATAAGCTTCACTGTCCTTCTCTAAGACCACCCCACGACTGACATGAAAACTTGTGGTGACTGACCATGAGTCGTTACATCGCCGTGAGGACCTCGAGTCCTTCAACATCACAGGCCTTCTCCACGAGTCACTTGATGACTCGTTTGGCCTCTTCACGAGTCGTTAAGTGACCCATTATGCAATTGCTGCAACATTTTCTAGTTTCTCTCTTGATTCACTTCCAGGTCCAATTTCTTAATTCCCGAGGTATAACCCCTGTAC
Source organism: Datura stramonium (assembly GCA_018107945.1). Lineage (NCBI taxonomy): Eukaryota > Viridiplantae > Streptophyta > Magnoliopsida > Solanales > Solanaceae > Datura > Datura stramonium. The sequence continues at coordinate 55,360 of JACEIK010008067.1, forward strand.
AATCCTGTTACAGTTGTAAGTGAAGTCGGCGACAGTTCAACAGATTTCCCTGTTTACTTAGGAAAGGGTTCAACATATTCTTATAAATATTTTTTAGGTTATTTTTAGTCAGAAGAAGTAAATGAGAAGTAAGTTAGTTGTAAGTCACAAGTCATAGAAGTTAGAGAGAGTCATATTTGGCGAAAAAGAATTATTGTTGATTTTCTATTCAAGTTTTGCGGAGACTTCCTTGAATTGATTTTCTCATTGTTCTTGAAGCATTCTTCGTTAATTCTTGCAATAACAAAGTGGGTTTTCTATTAACTATCTTTGTAAGTTCTAAATTATGTGTTTGTTTATAAATGCTTATAATTTGCTTACAACAATAAGAGGCTAAAACCTCCACAACTAAGGTTGTAGGAACCATGGTGAATTAACAAACTAGTATTGCACGAAGTGATTCTAATACAATACTAAATGCTTGTATTGTATTCTTTCAATCTTTAATGTTTCTTAACGGAACGCAATGTTAGGAATTGCTTGAATTCTTTACTTGCTTGAATCTAGAGAAGTAGATATTAGGAAACGAGAATTACAACAAAGCCTTGATCTCTATGGGTCATTATATTACTTGAACTGTGATCACGGGATAGTTAATTTGGGTAATGGTTGAATTGAAATCACTCATGAAACCTAATCCAGTGATTGAGAATAGCCATCCAATAGGGACGAATCAGTCGTTTGGATGAACCCTAGTTATCAGTTCTACAAGAAAGTTTTCGGATAGATCACAAGTGTTAAACCCATAGTAGTTATGAATTCATGGGGAACACTTACCCTAGTTATTCGTATAAACTTGATAAACAACAATTAATTCACAATATTATTACATTTTTGTTTTTACAAAACCCCCCTTTAGGAGATAACAAACTTAAAGGCTTAAATACGAGTGTTATTCTATATCTGTACCTTATTCCTTGTGGGATCGACCCCAACCTTTATTAGGTTATTTATTGAAACCGTCCGCATCATATTTTTTTAGGAGTGTGATTTGAGCGTTATTAATGAACTAACAACCATAAATCAATAACTCAAGAAATCAAGAGCATATCATCAATAACATCAACAGAAAAATAATCAATAATAAAGGGATACAATTCAATAGAAATAACTCAACCATGAATAATTCAATAGATAGATAAGAAGAAAATTGAAGAATTTGAGTAAAAACACTAGCTTTAATCTCAGTGAATTCTTGCATCTTGCATAGATTTAGGGCATAATGATGAATAGGAATCCTTACTTAGGTTTCCTAACATACCTGGAAAGTTAAACTTAAACTCAAGTTTGAAGAACCATAGGTTAAAGAGGATGACTTCCTAGCTTCTTAGAGTACATGAGAGCTTAATGATCTTGAATGTTACGTTGTAATAAAAGTGAATGAGAGTTTATACTAATTAATCCCTTAAATATATTTCACAGGAATCCCAAATAGTTCTTGATTAGGTACTTAAAACATAGGAAATTACAAAAATAACCTTGGAATCCCATGTGCGAAATTAAACCTGCTAGTGAAGACAACCTACCTAATGACCCATCACCCCACTTGATGACTCGTGGGGTCCTCTAGTCGCCCTTTAGACCTGGTTGGACATTCTCTGATTCTCACATCAAGGTCCGTCAGAATGACCTACTTAATGAATCATTACTTCTACTAAAGAATTATGACCTAACTCATTGGTACTGGGAAGAAAATATCAAGTTTTGGAACCTTTCCTTGGAACAACACCACTTAATTATGTTTTAAGTGATCTAACAACTCACTTGATGAGTCATTCTGTGGTGTAGCTAGGTTTTTGCTATTTTTCTACTTCATTTCTACGATATGATCTTAGGGGCTTTTGAGGGTTGTTACAATATCTCCCCCTTGGTATCATTCATCCTCGAATAATGACTGAACTAGACTAATAGATGATCTAACTGAGAGTAACTAAACTGAACTTTATCCTATTATGGTATCAGAACTTTAACAACGCTTTTTAGCTCTGATAACATTTAACAGATTATAGTAACAACTTGAAAATACTATAAGGAAGGAGTAAAATGGAAAGCAAAAGGAAAAATTAAACAAGAAAAATACTATAAATAAATAATAAAGCATAAGTGAAAAAAAATACTTACAAAGAGTTGTTTATTGATAAGAAGAAAAAATAGAGAATATAAAGGGAAAGATAGAGAGATTTGGGCAATATGGAAGTAAGTAGAGTGTTTTTCGTATGCCCCTACTGATACATGGTAAAAGTCTTAAATAGACCTCAATTTGATGACTCAATTAATTTCTAACTGCTGTTTATTTTACATATGTCCACATATGGCAGTTTAATTGTTACACGGGTCTATTTAAAAAGTTGTCTTCATCTTCTTGAAAATTATTTTTCTTGAAATTATATATGTTGTCCTGATGTGGCATGGAAATTTGCTGAAGATTCATCCTCATTTGTCATGAGAGTTTCAAGATTTTCATATTTTTATGGCTTGTCTTTTTGCTATTTGTCCTTTTGTTGCATGGTTTTCTGGGTGGATTTCTGTGGGGTCCACTCTTTTTGGCTGTTTAATATTTGTAGTAACTTGTCATCTTCCTAAAAGGGTAGTCTGGGTGTATTCTTTAGTTGAGAAGATAGGCTTGAGCTATCTCTTGCGGATCCAACATGTCACCATTGCTGGGTTCACTTGTATGTGAGGATGCAGTATCTAATAATTATTTGCTTTTGTTTGGTATGTTTTTCTATGTTTGACGAGGCTTCTTTGAGCCTTCTTTTTAATTTTGGAGAGTTAAGATTCTTTCCTTGTTTTCGTGGGGTATTGGTTCCCATCCTTTAATTTTGATAGTTTTATTTAAATATTTGATCCTCTCAAATTCATGAATATCAATGGACTAGCTGATAATGTAGGAAATTCTTTTTGCAATAAAAAATTTACATAATTTAATATTATCTAGTAAGGTGGAAATATTCTGCTCCACCTGGAATTTTCCAAACTGTGTCTGAAAGTTATTTGATAATACCTGTTTATTTCCTCCGAATTAATTCCACCATGCATAAAATCATCTGGGGATTACTACACTTTTCATTTCTTCAGAATACTTTACAAATCAAGAGTGAGTGTTGGGCTTTAGAAATATAAAATTATACCAAACTACCTTATAACCATACCAGTTATATGTATGTGGTCTATGAGCTCTTGACAGAGGAATGGGCGTATGTAACTTAAAATTCTTTTCATTAGAAACTTTGAGTACTGAATACTATAGGAATTATCTTAATGTTTTAATTTTTGCTCAATTTTTATTGAATCAGTATCTATGAAAATGAACTCATAATATCTTCAGGATTTTAAGGGATCATCTGTCTCTACAAAATTTCAATTTGTGTAGCATAGTTTTAGCAAGTCCGATACTCTAAAACCTTCATATCTTTTACCTAGTGCCATGACCGGTAGTCCCAGAAAAACTGTAATGTGAAATTGATGTTTATTCATAATATTTTTCTCTATTTTTTTTTGGGGTGGCCGACAAAACTTCTTGAGAGTACGTCTCTGGTGGCTTCATTTCATAACTACCTTTTTCTAGATGGAGATATTTTTGTCACCTGATGAAGAGTAGTGTTCTTTGAAAACTGATTTTAATGGTTGTAATTTGGTCTGACTGGTTGTGGGCTCTTTTAATGGAGATTGAATAATAGCTTTTGGAAGAGGTAGGGATTTTGACAGAACTGAATATCTATTCTCGAGTTTTTTTTCCTCTTGTTTGTAAGGTCTTTTTCATTATTTCCTCAGGTTTAAAGGGATGAAATGGAGGCCTCAAGGATTTCATTCTTGGTGTCCTGGGTCACATTATTTCATTGTAAAAGTTCCCTAGTCAAAAAGTCTAGGAGAGAATTATTTTCCCCTTGTATAAATTCAATTTAAAAATCAAAGCAGGATAACAAAGCATGTCACCTAGCAAATATTTTTTTAGAAACTAGGTTTTTAACATTTCTTTGAAAACATCTTTGGTTGTTTTGCAGTCTACTCTTAGTAAAAATTCTCTGTTTATTAAATCATATTAAAATTTGGTAATACATAGTACTATAGCTAAAATTTTCTTTTTAATGGCGCTATAGATTTTTTGAGTACTATTCTAGATTTTCGAAGTGAATCTTACTAATTTTCTGGGGTTTTCATGAAAAATTCTCTGTTTAAGGATGCCTCCATATCATATGTCCGAGGCATTAGTTTCCACAATCATGAATTCCTCTGGATGTGGTATTCCTAGCATGGAAGTTCTCAAACTATTGATTTAATCTTTTGGGCCGTCTTAGACTGCTCTACTCCTAATGGGACTGGATCCTTCTTAAGACACTAATAAAGAGGCCTACAAACCTATCTAATATTTGGAATAAAATCTGCAACATAATTGAGACTTCCAAGAAATCTTTGGAGTTATGTTTTATCAATTAATTAATCTAAATTTTTTTATAAGAACTCTATAGCTCTACAAAGGGGTTTGTAGGTTTATTGATATAAGTCATGGCCAAGAAATCTAATGGAAATCTAGAATAGCTTAATCTTTTTAGCACTTACTACTAATTCTTTTTGTTTAACAATCTTTAAAAAGGTTTGGATATGTTTAAAGTATTAGTCAATATCTTCTAAATATATTAATACGTCATCTATATAAACTATAGAAATATGACTATATTGATTAAATATGTTGTTCATTATATTTTAAAATGTTGAAGGTGCATTTTTTTAGTCCGAATGACATTATATTCCATTCATATTTTCCAAAAGGTACATTAAAAGTTGTTTTATATTTAACTTTTTCTGCGATTTGTATCTGTCAAAATCTTGATTTCATGTTGAATTTACTGTAAATGTTAGTTTTGTAAGTTCTTTTAGGAAGGCTCCTCTTATTGGGTATTGGGTACCTAATCCATTTTAAACTTTGTTACGAGATTTATAATTGATAACTAATCTTGGGGCCCCTCTTTCTTTTTCTACGCTATTATTAACATAGAAGGCAGAATAACTCCAAGGTGATTTAGAAGGTCTAAGAAATTTTTATCAAGTAAATCATTGATTTTATTTTTACAATATTCAATTAGTTCATGATTCATTTAAATTGGTCTTGCCTTAGTAGGGATAGTCTTTTCGTCGAATCCCTCAATGTATGATAATTCAATAATATGTCGTTTCCTTTCCCAAAAGGCATTAGGAAATTTTGAACATACCTCTCCTTTTATGACTTCTTGTAAGCTTTTTAAATTTTGGCTTCTACCTTTAGGAGTTTTAAGGATGATTCAATTCATTTAATTTTTATTTCTTTTTTCAAATAGTTTATTTGTTGAGAAAGTAGATTTATTCTAGAGATAGTTTTTTCTTTTCAATATTCACTTGTTTCTTTTGACATATTATTTAAGTAGGAAAAAATAATCTATTTTTCTAAAGAAATGGTATGGTTGTCGTCTAAATCAGCAATATATGATTTTATTTGTGTTATAAAGGGGCCACCTAATATTATTTCTTCTTTTATATCTTTAGTTTTAAAAAAATCATTAATAAAGAAAATTTCATTATTGCATCTATGTGTCTGATGGAGTTTGTAATTTATTTTGATTATTTCTCCTATCACAGAAAATAACTGCATTGTACCTTTTCAAGGTACTTAGTAGGGATTATTCCTTCAATAATGTTGTTTTGATCTGCGCCTGTATCTAATTGTGCAATTTATTAAATAGTATAATTTTTATATAAGTAGTGTGATAAGTATATGTTAGCTCTAGGTTTTAACTATTACAATAGTTTTTACTCCTGATTTAGTCTCTAAAAGGCTTTCTATAGATTCAATTTCTTTTTCGTTCTTTTCTACTTTTGACGTTTTTGCAGGTTCGAATTGATATAATTCAGATTCTTGTATAGGCTTTAGTTCATTTAACAATTTATTAGCAAGTGCTTTTGTTTCTAACTTGTTAAGTCTTTGCTTAACTTCCTTGACCTCATTTTAATATGTAATAATTCAGTTTGAAGATATTATAGTGTTGTATTAGACTTTTATTCTTTGAATTTGTTTAGTACGATTTTCATATTAAATGTCTCAATAGTTACTTTATCATGTTGTTGGTTAAGAATTATATTGTTTAATTCCATTAAATATTTTCTTTTAAGATCTTTATCTTCAATATGATTAATCATTTCAAAGAAGATCTTCTTGTTATTATTGATAATGACATTTATCAAGTGGCTATTATAGGTGCAGATTGCTCTCATGCATCAACAATGATCAGTTGAGTCACTACTATCAGAACTATATGTAACATTAAGCTGGTTTCCATCACTGAAACGTTAGAGGAAAAACTACTATCATTTTCTTCAAGAATAGAATATAATTTATTCTTGATTTCTGGCTCAAGTTCTAACAAATTGATCTTATCTTTCTTTTTATTAGAGACTTGACAATCTCTAGCCCTGTGGCCTAATTTTCCATAGTTCTAACACTTATTAGTATCTTTTGTAAGGTTTAAAGCCACCTTTGTTGGCTTCTCGTTTAGGCCTCTTAAATCTTTTTTTAAAAATAATGGAGTTTTTCAGATTTATTCTTATAGTATTTGTATTTTTTTAAAAATTTTCTTAAATGCTTCTTTTGAAGGGGCAAACAACTTGACGTATCCAAAGACTTGATAGAAGCTTCCTATTTCCCTTTTGTATATTTTATTATACTTCTTAAGTTTATTTTTAAGCTTCATATCCGTACATAATTCAAGTCTTGTGATATTTATAAAACTTATAAGGTCACCATAGGTTAACTGACTATAAGAAATTTTTTCATCAAATCTATCTTTCAATTTCATCCNAAGTCTTGTGATATTTATAAAACTTATAAGGTTACCATAGGTTAACTGACTATAAGAAATTTTTTCATCAAATCTATCTTTCAATTTCATCCTAACCTTTTTGGAAAATAAGGTTGGTAAACCACTTATGAATTTTCTTTCTAATAATCATGGCTACAGTCTTCTCTGACCGTAACGTTGTTGAGGAAAACATCCTTAAACCATTTGAAATGATCTAGCTTTGGGTAGAATAAATTAGATAATATTTCTAAATTTATATCTTGGAAAAGCTGGGGATCTCCTATAAAATATTTGGCTATACTATAAATTAAGGTAGAAGTGGCATCTTCTATGCATAGCTTTTCAAAAGTTTCTCCCGTATATTCAGTCTTAATAACTTGAGTAATGATTGTAGTGTTTGTTATGCTCTGTCTATTATCTTCAGTGAGATAATTATCCCTCCGATATTTTAATGTCCTCATGAATCCAGATATATTTGAAGTAGCAACTTCTTTATCCGTGCAGTTTTCCATTTTATATGTCTTAATGGCCATTTTCATTTCATGTAACTTATTGTATAATTGATGTTTTGCAAGTCCATCAATATATTATTCAGTAATTTCATTTCCAGAATGTGAAGTATGAGATAAATATTTATTTTCTTCATACTGCATATCTGGGAACGAGGGTTTATTACAGTAGTTCTTTTTCATGGAATATTAGAGCTTAACTCGTTAATCTCATTATT
>JACEIK010008069.1:0-67082 GCA_018107945.1 Datura stramonium
TTACTTTACTAACTTTTATTCTGAACATATATCATAATATTATAAACATGCTTGATAAATTCAAAAACACGCTTGCTAAACTCATACTGGACTCAATTCTTGACTTATGAATTCATTCTTCTATATTTCACGCTATTTACTGTACTGGATTACTAACTTGCCGAAGGAATTAGCTTTAGATACCTTGACTTCGGATTTTCTGACTAACGGGCGAAGCTCGGTCAGTACTTCAGCTATTTCTCCCAGCTGCATTCATATATATATCAGTTAGAACTAAATACACTAATATTCTGGAAGAAAACATCACTTTCGATATATATATATCGCCCAAACATTGGCTTATCGAAAAATGGTCGAAAACTCGCTATTTCTCGAAATTCCAGAAGGGAGAAATACTCACTTTAGGGCTAGGAGTATATTGGCACTAATTTGGAGCAATTCCACTTACCTTAGCTCGGCAGCATGACGATTCGCCGGCCGAATTTCACAAAACTAAACCCGTTGGAATGCTCCTTGCTGCTAAATACCTCGGTATCTAGGATTAATTCGAGTTTGGACCACGTTTGACGGCGTAATCAGACGAAAATTATCAAGAAACCTTCGTTTCTCTTCCTCTCTTATTTTCTCTCTATTTTCACTGGAAATTATAAGAATTTTAACATTAAAACCGAAGTTGGGGGCTTATATAGTTGGGACCTATAAGTCCCATTCATGGAATGTGATTTATAAGTCGCATTCCTGGAATGCGATTTATAAGTCGCATTTTGCCTTGCGACGCGCTGACTTGGTGCTTGTCGGATCTTTCCCCGGGCCTCTTTCTAGCATGTATGGAATTCTAAAACTCTTAAACAACATGCGAATAGGCCATCTACATGTCAAGAATTTATGGGGTGTAACAATTATCTTGTTCATTTTTTTAGTTTTATCGGTTGAGTTAGATGTATGTTCATGCCATGGATCGACTTGGGGTCTCTCGGGGATCCTTGTCCCACATTGCGATCCGGGCCACCGCTCGGGCCGTGACAAACTTGGTATCAGAGCCATAGGTTTGAAGTGTAGGGTGTCTAAAATCCGCATTAAGTATAGTCTTTTTCATGAGTGTGAAGCGCGCCACACTTTTGATGAAGAGGCTACGATATGTTTAGAAAATGTTCCCTTCTTTCATGATCTATGTCATGCAATTAAAAGTCTCCCTATCCATCCAATTTGTGCTATTTGCAATTACAGATCATGGCTCCCTGAAGAGTAAATGGTAGAAGGAGTGGAAAGGGAGAAGGCCATGAGGATGACAACAGAAATAGGCCCCAGTAGGCCTCACCAGTTCAGGAGCACCAAGAACCAGAGCTGGTTGCCCATGCTGAGTTTCGTGCAGCTATTCAGATGCTCGTGCAGGCCATGACTGCTCAGGTCCATCAGTAGGCAGTTGTGAATATCCCACAAAATGAAAATGCGACAGTGGCTCGAGTCAGGGATTTCTTGAGTATGATCCCTCCACAGTTCCTAGGGTCAAAACTAGATGAGGACCCGCATAAGTTCATAGATGAGATTTTGAAGATCACCTAGGTCATGGGGGTGAATGGAGTTCAGTATGCAAAGTTGGCCTCATAGCAGCTGAAAGGGGTGCACACATCTGGTTTCGTCAATGGAAAGATAGTAGGGTCGCCGGAGCAGGTCCTGTCACTTGGTAGGAGTTCCATGTTGCATTATAAGATCGGTTTTTCCCTCCCGAGATGAGGGAGCTGAAGGCAGCCGAGTTTGTGAGTCTGAAGCAAGGGAGAACGACAGTTCAAGAGTATGCCCTCGAGTTCACTTGCCTATCAAAGTGTGCCCCAAAGTTAGTAGCTGATCATCGAATGCGGGTTAACAGGTTCGTTCATGGAGTTGCGGGCTATTTGGACAAGGATTGCAGGACCTCCATGCTCCATCAAGATATGGATTTCCCTCGGATAGTTTTGTATGCCAAGTAGATGGAGGCGGTGCATATGAGAGAGAGGGAGGCCAAGAGGGCCAGGACTGATAGTCATAGATTCTCATAGCCGAGGTCAGGTGGTGGGCACGACATAAGACCCACCAGAGATCATCAACCCCAACATCATCAGCATTAACTGTGCCATCCAGACCAAGGCAAGATCATAGGGGGCAAGCATCAAGCTCTAGGGGTCAGAGCAATAGACCCACAGATTCTAGCATCCCAACTTGTCATAGATGTGGTCGGGGGCACATAGGCCAGTGCTTGGTAGGTTCAAGTTCTTGTTTTGATTATGGGAAGCTCAGAGACATGCTTAGAGATTGCTCAACAGCGAGATAAGATTGGGATGGGGGCCGAGGCCCAGTTTCTAGTTCAGCAACCCTTCATGCACACTCAACACATTAGGGAGCTTTTACTAGCATATGTTGTAGTCAACATCAAAATAGATTCTATGCATTAGCATCCCGCCAGGAGCAGGAGATCTCCCCAGATGTAGTCACTGGTATGTTATGAGTTACCTATCTTGATATATATGCTTTGTTAGATCCAGGGGATACCTTGTCTTTTGTGACACCTTATGTGGATAGTAGCTTCAGAGTTAGTCCCGAAGTCTTGTCAGAACCCCTTAGTTTCTACTCTAGTAGGTGATTTAGTTGTAGCTAGACAGGTGTATAGAGGTTTCTCAGTCTTAGTCCTCCAGAAAGTCACCTCAACAAATTTGATAGTTAGCCATAACCGATTTTGATGTTATTCTTGGCATGGATTGGCTATTTGCATGTTATGCTTCAGTTAATTATAGAACTCGGGCAGTAGAGTTCAGATTTTTGGGAGAGCCAGTCTTAGAATGGAAGGGTAGTTCAGTTGTTCCTGTAGGTTGTTTCATTTCATAGGCTAAGGTTAGAAAGATGATCTCCAAAGGTTGTGTGTACCATCTAGTTAGGGTTAAGGATGCGATGTCGAAGACCCTGACTTTCCAGTCTGTTCCAATAGTATGTGAGTATCCGGAAGTTTTGCTAGATGATTTGCTGGGAATCTCTCCTGAGTGGTAGATTAATTTTTGTATTGACCTTCTTCCCGACACGTAGCCTATATATATTCCTCCCTATAGAATGGCTCCAGTTGAGCTGAAGGAATAGTTGAAGGACCTATTAGATAAGGTTTTCATTAGACCGAGAAAGTCTCCATGGGGTGCACCAATTCTCTTTGTCCGAAAGAAAGATGGTTCTCTTCGCATGTGTATTGATTATTAGAAATTGAAAAAAATCACCATTAAGAACAAGTATCCTTTACCCAGGATTAATGATTTATTCGACTAGCTTTAGGGTGCAAAGTGTTTCTTAAAGATAGATCTCAGATCCGGGTACCATCAGCTCAGGGTTTGGGAAAGTGACATCCCGAAGACAGCCTTCAGGACATGGTATGGTCATTATGAGTTTGTAGTTATGTCTTTTGGAGTAACAAATTCTCCTATAGGTTTTATTAACTTGATCAATAGGGTGTTCAAGCCATACCTATATATGTTCGTGATTGTGTTTATTGATGACATCCTGATATACTCTCGGAGCGAGGAGGAGCATGCCGCTCATTTTAGAGTGGTGCTACAGACTCTCATGGATCACCAATTATATGCTAAATTCAACAAGTGTGAGATATGGTTGAACTCCGTAGAATTTTTGGGCCATATGGTATCAAGTGAGGGAATAAAGGTGGATTTTCAGGAAATAGAAGCGGTAAAGAATTGGCTTAGACTGGTGAATCCTTTTGATATTCGAAGTTTTTTGGGTTTAGCCGGCTACTATCGAGGGTTTGTTGAAGGCTTCTCATCGATTGCAGCACCTTTGACCAAATTGACCCTAGAAGAAGGTGAAATTCCAATGGTCAGAGGTTTGTGAGAAGAGCATCTAAGAGTAAAAGACTTGACTCACTTCATAACCGATGTTGACTCTACCGGAGGGTACTGATGGGTTTGTGATGTATTGTGATACTTCAAGGATCGGACTTGGGTGTGTATTGATGCAACACAAGAAAGTTATAGCATATGCCTCCAGACAGCTAAAAGTTTATGAGAAGAATTACCTGACCCATAATCTTGAATTGGATGCGGTGGTATTCGCCTTGAAGAACATTATTTGTACGGGGTCCACATGGATGTGTTCCTGGACCATAAGATCTTACAATATTTGTCCACACAGAAAGATCTCTATCTTCGGCAATGGTTGTGGTTGGAGTTACTCAAGGACTATGATATGAGTGTCCTTTACCATCCGGGTAAGACCAACATAGTAGGGGACGGACTTAGTAGACTCTCTATGGAGAGTGTGTCTCATGTGGATGAGGGGAAGAAGGAGCTACTTATAAGATGTGCATCGACTTATGAGGTGGGGAGTTAGGCTGGTTGACTCGATCAACGGTGATGATATTGTTCAAAATGGATCAGAATTGTTCTTGGTGAATAATGTGAAAGCTAGACTAGATCAAGACCCGATTTTGGTAAAGTTGAAGGAAGCCGTTGAAAGTCAGAGGATGGAGGTCTTCTCCAAAAGGGAAGATGGTGTTCTTTGATATCAGAGTTGCTTATGTGTTCCGGATGTGGATGATTTGAGGAGCTGGATTATGCACGAAGCTCATTGATCCAGGTATTTTATCCATCCAGGTGCCACCAAGATGTACCATGACTTACGGGAAGTCTATATGTGGAACGACATGAAAAAGGACATCGTGGAGTTTGTAGCAAAGTGTCCAAACTATCAACAGGACAAGGTCGAGCATCAGAGACCCGAAGATATGCTTCAGGATATCAGTATTCGTACTTGGAAGTGGGAAGAAATCAATATGAACTTCATCACAGGGTTGCCTCGTACTCGTCAACAATATGAATCCATCTGGGTTGTGGAGATAGGTTGACCAAGGCCGCTCATTTTCTACCGGTCAAAACCACGGATTCGGTGGAAGATTATGCCAAACTATATATCTGGGAGCTAGTTCAATTGCATGGAGTGCCCTTATCCATCATTTTAGATAGGGGTACCCAATTTACCTCTCAGTTTTGGAGGTCATTTTAAAAAGGTCTTGGTACTCAGGTTAAGCTCAGCATAGCATTTTACCCGCAAATGGATGGTCATGTGGAGCAGACAATTTAGACTCTCAAAGACATATTGAGAGCATGCATGATTGACTTCAAGGTTAGTTGGGATGAACATTTGCCTCTTATCGAGTTTGCATACAATAACAACTATCATTCCTATATCCATATGGCACTATTCGAGGCTCTTTATGGGCGGAGATGTAGATAGCCCATTGGTTGGTTTGAGGTTGGTGGGGTGGCAATAATAGGACTAGACTCGGATCATGAGGCTATGGAGAAGGTTCAATTGATAAGGGACAGGTTGAAAACTGCTTAGAGTCGCCAAAAGTCCTATGTTGATGTGTGAAGGAAGAATTAGAATTTGAAGTTGATGATTGGGTATTTCTGAAGGTGTCTCCCATGAAAGAGTGATAAGGTTCGAAAAGAAGGGGAAACTTAGTCCTCTCTATATCGGCCCGTACTGTATGATGAGACTTGTTGTCAAGGTAGCATACAAATTGGAGTTGCCCTCAGAATTAGCTTCTGTGCATCTTGTTTTCCGTGTATCACTCTTAAGAAGTGCTTGGGTGATCTAGCTCTAGTTGTCTCGGTGGACAATGTTGGTGTGAAAGATAGCCTCAGTTATGAGGAGGTTCCTATTGAAATACTGGATCGCCAGGTTCGAAGGCTAAGGAACAAGGAAGTAGCTTCAGTTAAAGTGTTATGGAGGAATCAACATTTAGAGGGTGCTACGCGGGAAGCTGAGGCGGATATGATAGCTAGATACACACATTTATTCTCTACCGGCATAGTTGCAGCTTGAGGTATCAGTTTGACCTAAAACTCTATTTAGTTTTCATGTTTAGTTCATGTGTCCAAGTTTCTTTTACGTATATGGATGTATGTATGACTCGTGAATTCAGTTCAGCTAGGTAGTTAGAATCGAAGATAGTCATTCTGTCAGTTTCCAGCTTAAATGATCAGAATTTGAATATAATAATTACATTTCTCTATTTTTCTGTATGTTTTCCAACATTCAAGGACGAATGTTCCCTAGGGGGAGATATTGTCACACCCTTAAAGCCTACAGATCAGACCCGAGAGTTGAAATAGAGAAAAAATTAGAAATTGGCATCAAGTCACAAAATGGGTCGTGAGGTGACCCGTTGGTGTAGCCCACGAGTCGTGACGTGACACGTGGTAAGACCCAGGTGAAGAGTTTGAAATTTGGGAAGTTGACTCCCATGGACAAGACAAAAAGTCATGGTCAGGCCCACGACTCATTAGGACAGTCGTGGGGAGTGGTGATTGAGAAAAAAGGAAAAGGAAGACAGTGTGCCTAACAGAAGGACCCCATGAGTCGTGGTCAGTCTCCATGAGTCGTGAGATGAGTCGTGATCAAGAAGAGTAAAGTTTTAGTTGAGGCTAAGGTAGTGTACATGACAGGTGGTGGCCACAAGTCATGACCACTAGTAACGGATCGTTAAGTCACCCGTGAAGAGCCCAGGAGACTTGACAAGTAGTGTACCTTACGGACGGCTCCACAAGTCATTGCCCATGATGACGAGTCGTTAGGTCCCCTGTTGGGACCAACTGGCAGTTATTTTTTTTGAATTTAGTAAGGGCTTTTTCATAATTCCTAAGTTCCTAAGGTCTAAACTACGTTATTTTTAGTTATGAATGATGACTTTTAAAGGGGTTAAGTTCATTTTAGGTCATATTCATTCATGCATGCAAGGTAGAAGGTGAGAGAGGGTGATCAAGCTTAGTGTTCTTCAATTTCTCTTCAATTCCTCTTGGCAATCAGAGAATCGTAAGAATCAGCATCGATCAGTTATGTAGGGTTATGAAAGGGTGTCACACTCATGCCCAATCCCTCTATAAATCATGAATTTCCTATGTCAAATATATGGGGTTTTAACCAAATGCATGAATATCCTAATTCTCTACATGGGTATGATTTAAATATATTTCTACAATCGAATTATGAAGAATGGGAAAGTTTTATAATGCTTTCAATTAAAAATCATGTTTCTAGTTTTATGAATTAAAAAGCCCATTCATGAGAAGTTCATGGAAGATGAGATTTTTTATGAATGTATGATGATGATGAGATATTATGATGAAAAACATGTTTTCCAGCTACACATGTTTATAATAATGTTTTGGATGTGAATTGAGTATTTTCAAGCATGATAAAGCTTTAAAAAATGCCCACACATTAAAAGTATGATTTACGATTTCGAATTAAGCTTACCACATGGTTTTGGAGCGAAGACTCTCAATTGTTTTTTTAGCATCTGGTATGGTTTGAGTTAAAGCTTCTCATATGCATAATTTCAGCTTTGAGATGTATTTGATTTATGAGCTTTGTTGAAAACCGATGGTGAGCATATGCATGTTTTTGAGAGTAGTGTCTAGCACCGAGTAGGCTAAGGGTCAATCACCCTAAGCCTCAGAACTACGTACCAATGTAGGTTTATATTATTATATATTACTTCGCGACCTCCCTTGTGAGCTATCCCCCGCTCTATTGGGCCATGAGCTTGATATCAATATCATGGTATTGTTCCTATCTTTGGCAAGGCTTTAGACGGCTCTACCCACTTGAGTGTGATAGTTGGGACCACGTAAGCTCTATCGTGGTATGTCGATTAAAAGACGAGTCTTCTAGTGTTCCTCATGATTTCAGTTATGCATGTTTATCATTCATGAGATTTCTATATCTATATATGCTCTAAACCAGGTTTGACTCTATGTTTAGTTTTACTCATGATTATCATATTTTATCTTTGAGTCAATCGATTCAGTTATGATGTTATGTTACATTATGATGAGATCATTATTTAAGAAAGGACGCATGCAAGCCCTACTCTCAGATTCTTAATATTTATCTTTTGCATTATGCATGTCATTAAATAATTTTACTTACTTAAGCGGTTTTAGTTACCTTGCATTCTTGGTGCATTCCACGTACTGACCACATACTCTATGTAGTATCGTTTAATGATACGGGACCCGACTCTCAGGCTCAGCCCTATTCATAGTTAGTCTTCAGAGTTAGCATCTTACGTTGTTGGCGAGTCCTCATCTCCCGAGGACTAGACTTATTATGATTTCCTTTATGTATTTTCAGTTTCAGCTTTATTGAGTTAGTTGGGGTCTTGTCCCATCAACTCATCATGTTTAAAGGCTTTTCAGACAAAGGATGTATCAAGCTTCAGATTGTGTATTTTGATGTTATGTTTAATTTAGAATTCCACTAACATTATCTTGTCGATTTCTTCAATTTTATCTTGAGTTAGATGTATGTTAATGCCATGGGTTGACTTTGGGTCTCTCGTGGCTTCTAGTCCCATGTTGCGATCTGGGTCTCCATTTGGGTTGTGATAGATGTTCAGATGTCGTACCCACCGAGACTTGTCAGATTAATTATTTAGTTTGAATCGTTGTTTCATTATTTAAGAAAAATCAAAGTACAGTTTTGTAAGAGCTTGTAGTGTACTTTCTAATAAAACTTGAAATATAACTTAGATGCAATAAAAATTCTTTTGCAAGAGAATTATGATCTAAATGATGATTAAGATCCAAGGTCATGGCATTATTACTTTCAGGTTGAGTTTTAGGGTACAATTACACTAAACCAAATCTTCCAAAGAATGTTAGTTTCAAGTTACGAATTAATTTCTCAACTTATTCTTCCGAATAGTCAAGAACTATCTCACTAACCCTAACACCTATGTCCCAATGGTTGCTGGAGAACTATGAAACGACTGTTGAAGATACTTGATACAACTAAGTAGGGTTGCAGGGTTTATCCCTATCAACAATAACAAAATCAATTCCGCAAACTCTTGACAAAGAATTGAAACCTACTCTATGCTTCTTTTAACCCTCATCCATTCCCTCTTCTGAGTTCAACTAATGAGCCAATTGAATTTATTCGAAAGGTGATCAGACTAATGAACAAACATAAAATCAAGAAAGCATAAAAAATATTAAGAAGAAAATTTAGATGTCTAGCATAAATGAACTTTAAACTACAACCATCGAGCTTGTGGCCAAATCCCTAGATTAAAGGTGTAGAGTGCAACCGTAAGAATCATCAATCACAAAACCCAACAAAAGTAATGAGTAATAAAGAAAAATCTAAGAAGAAAATGAACTTCTTGTCTCCCGTTCTTCCCCCCAAAAATATTGTATATCCTTAACAAATGCCCTAGTGATGTATTTATAAGCTTGACAACAAATCCTTCTTTTGCCCTTATGTAACTCAACTTTTGAATTTAGAAAAGAATCTCCTAGATAGAGGACTTCACCCAATGCGCCAGACATGGCTTGAACATCTTTCCGATGTTTGGCTCCTAGCATATCACTTTAGCCATTTCACCAAGGTGTTGATAAAAACTTTTTGTAGTTTAGGTGTTGGCGCGCCACTTCTCTCAATGCACCAAAGTGTCAGAAAATTCTCCAGAGTTTTTTCCTCTTTGGAGCGCCACATCTCTCAGTTTGAAAAGGTGTTAATCAAAATTCCTTTGAAGTTTAGTTCTTGGCGCATCGCTTTAGCCATCGCACTAGGCTGTGCATAATTTCTCTAGAGTTTGAGGCGTGGCATGCCACTTCTCCTAGTTCACTAGGTCAGTTTTTCTTTGAATTCTTCTTTCTTCACACCTTGCACCTCCTTGAGTATTTTTTCCTTGTGTTACCTACAAAAATTATCTACACACATCTATTAGCTCTTTCCACAGACACATTCATGTGCATTTTATAAGGATAATCTTCTCAGAACATGATGAAAATGGGTAAATTTTTACAAGAGGGCTTATAAATATGCCAAAGATCACATTGCATATTAGGCACACATTAGATATTCAAGCCATCCAGTCTGAGGAGTCCACCTCGTAGCCTCCAGTAGTTTTTTTCCTAGCACCAATAAATTTCATTCCGCATCGAGCTCCTTCTTCCACCATAACTGGTCCTACTCCTACTACTTCTACTAGTCTATTATTGAGATCCAAAGACTCTTTTATAGGCATAAGCTAGACTTGATCAATAGGAGAGGCACCAAGCCTGTATAATTTAGGAAATTTCGGCCTTTGTGGCCAAGATTAGTGAGTGTGCATTCTAGTCACTCCAAGAGTCGTTCCGGGATTCCTATGAGGTATTGAGTGCCCTTCTGGAGCCTTTTGAGGTCAGACTCACCCAACTAGATTAGGGCTCCAGCTCGATAGAGATTTCGAGCCTCCGAGATGATTTGGAGGAGACCAGAGCCACAATGCTCAACTTTTAAATGAGAAAGCACCAATATGTAGAGATTAGGTTGCCGATGGTCGATCATACATGGCCTATTGCCTGACTGATGGAGTTGATCCCAGCTATTGCTTCGCTCGAATTGCTTAGACTCGGCCTTCACCACCATGACCCGTATTTCCTAGAACCACCACAGAGAGAATTGCACCATTGCAGGGTCCTCCTCTTATTCTGTTATAGCTAGCCGATTCTACTCTTCAGCTTGACAAAAAAGAGGTGCCGACACAAGAGGAGTAGGATGAGTATAAGAAGAGATCCTCCAAGAGTAGAATTATCACTACTCGAGTTGGGACCCTGGATTGGGACACGGGACTAGAATAATGAATGGCTCCAAGCCGACCTATGGCATGTGCATAGCAACCCAATAGCATAAATTAAAGCAGAAATTGATAACTTAAACATGAATAATCATAAGTCTAAATAACATATAGCATATTTCAAGAAAATACATCACAACGCTAAATCTCAATTTGAAAATGCTAGTCTATGTCTGAAAAGCCTCTACTATTTGATGAGATACTGGGACAAGCCCCCAACTATCTTCAAGTTTGAAACTAAATTGACATGATCAGCATAACTAAATGAATGTTCATGAAAGAAGAGGACTCACCCAATGAGGCTTAACTGAACTAATACGGAAGCGAGTTATCGGCGAGACTGAGCTAGATCACCTTGACCAATATCATGAAACTATATTGCACAGAGTATGCAATCAGTACTTGGAATATATTGAGTATGTAAGGTACTTAAAATATGCTTGGTAAATGTAAATTGAAATCATACATTTAAAAACAAATGAAATAGGATATGAGAGTAAGGACTGCATGCTAAAAGCTATATTTGAAACATACATAATCATAAGCTGGTTATCATAACTGAACATAGTGACCTAAGATTTAGAAATAGAAATTATATGACTTGTCATAGCTAAAATCGTAAGTAAAAGGTCATAAGCTGATCATTTTGTCAAATTGTTGTAAAACATAATATCATAAGTCATGAATATGAGTAACTAAAAGAATGAGGAACAATGGGAGAATCATCATAACCGACACCATCACGCTAGAGCTTACATGATGCCCTAACTTCAAACCTAAGTGGGAAGAGCCTACCAAAACCTTTCCAGGGAAAAGGATGCTAAAAATGATATAAGTATCAAGTTGAGGCCCCTTGGGGCAGGGGGGAAAACTCTCTTGAGATGTCCCAAACATTTACATATATATTGTAATACCAAAAAAGTTCCTAAGATCAGGACCTTGAGTTGAAACTATGAAAATAAGAAATTTCTCACCAGGTCACAAAATGAGTCGTCCACGACTCGTGGTATGACCTAATGAATTGTTAAGTAACCCATCAGGTGGC
Source organism: Datura stramonium (assembly GCA_018107945.1). Classification (NCBI taxonomy): domain Eukaryota; kingdom Viridiplantae; phylum Streptophyta; class Magnoliopsida; order Solanales; family Solanaceae; genus Datura; species Datura stramonium. Next base: position 11,706 of record JACEIK010008069.1, read on the forward strand.
GATAGGTTGAGAAGGTGTAGTTCTTGAGCAGTGGAAATAGAAGGGATGACGAGACATCGTCACTCCTAATGACTCATTGTCTTACCAGTCAGGTAGTTAAAGGATGTTTGGCAAGTGCTGGCAACGAATAAAGGGACGAGTCATCTTGCACCTAATGACTTTTCAATTGGCCCATAAAGAAAGGAACATCAGTAGATGAAGATTTTTCAGTGATGATGATGAGTAGGAAAACAAGTTGTCCAGTTGGGTAATGACTCGTCCAGTCCCTCGTTGGGACTAGCAATGATTGTTTCCTTGCGAATTTTGTAAGGGTGTTTTTTTAATTTCTAAGCTCCCAGGCCCTAAACTATGTCATTTTAAGCCCTGAAAGAAGTGTATTAAAGGAGTTTAACCTATTCTAATTCATTCAACTCCCATACATGCAAGTTTAGAGGGTTCCATCAAAGATAAAGCCTAGAATCCTCCAATTCTCCTCCAGATCTCTCGGGCTTTGAAAGTCAAGTCGAGAATCAGTTTACCCAGGTATATAGGGCCATGAATGAGAGCTTGATTTCACTCTCATGCCCAAATTTCTCCTCAAGATCATGAATTCAAGTGTATGGTCTTATGGGGTTTTGTCACGCCCAACCTTGGGAGGCATGACTGGCACCTAGTGCATACTAGGTCCTGGACTGACTTACTAAGCCTAAGCACACATGGTGCAGGCTTTCTCCTCAAATAAAGAAAACACCGGGCTATATCTCGACTGTAAATACAGTCCCTGGCCGGCCAGGCCGTATAGCCACCTGTATTTAAAACAGCTAACCAACAACAACCAACCAAAAGGGATCCTAGGCGGGCCGAAAAGGCCACCATGCTGTCTAGTTATAACAGAAATGAAGACAAACTATTATACTAGGCCCCACATGGCAAACATATAACTAACTAATTGATGATTATAGTCTGCAAGCACCTAAGAGTATAAATAGGTGTCGGAATAGGGTCTCAGTCTACCCAAAATCCTATATAACTGAAATACAAAAATCTCTACAACTTGGAAACTCTGAATGAAAGGAGCTAACCCACTGCGGACTCTGAACAGCTGCTAGTGGAGATCCTAAACCCTGTCTGTCTAAACCTGCAGGAAAATAATGTAGCGCCCCATATTTAGGCGTCAATATAATATTTACCGAATATGTATGGCAGTAAATAAGCTGTGAAATACTGAAAGTGAGTAGAAAGGAGAGGTAGAAAGATTAACCTGTAAGCTAGCTTATTCGTAATCTACATCTAGAAAACACTACACATACATGATGGTGACCGCATAATCATATATTCATAAGCTATAGCTAGTAGAAAAGAATACAAACAAGAACCTAAGCTGGACCCCATAAGCCTAGAAGGTTTAACCATCATAGAATAACTGACATGGCACCCCCATAAGCCCTAGCGAGTGCACTTCAATCTATATAACCCTAACTAGGTTTCTATGACTCTACTGGTGCTATAGCCAACCTACCGGTCCCCTGGGTCTACAATTGAGCCCGCTCGACCCCTGTACCATCGTTGATTCTGAGTCTGATTGACTCCTGATATCTGATATCTACACCCCGGGCACCAAGCTAGACAGGGGGTGTGGTGTAGTGCCGATTGACATATACATAGTCCAGCCATGGAATGGACTATATGAGGACCTGAAAACCCATCTTTATCCCTCGTGGATGGCATGCCTCTCTTCTAGAGCGATGTCATCTCGCCCCTAGCGGGCATCGACACAGCTAATAACCTTTGGGTGGTCATGGATGGCTCCTAAGTGATGGTAACCCCAAACAAGGTGTTGCACTAACATCTCAATCTAGCCACTCCAAAGACGTAACTGGATTTCTAGGCCTAACGCCACCACTGCTCGCCCCTGAGGATAGTTTGTAAGGCTGCTAGCAAGCACGTGGTGCACCTGTATCTGATCACAGGATCCTGATGGTGATCATGATCTCTAATAGTCTGGATAGAGTAGGGAGAGATCTAGAGTAGTACAACACAACACTCTATATGTCCTGCCCCGATATCTATAACTCATAATAACTGCGGGGTCATGAATCACTAACTACTCAGTTCCTCTGCTTAGGACAATTATAGGGCTAGTACTGGCCGAACAGGCTTTTGAGCGATCAGCCTCTAATCCTCCATAGGAAGATTATTGACATCCTTAGCCTGTGGACAGTACTATACTAACATGGTACTGCTAGTGCCTTAGACCATATCTTGGTCTAATCAGATCTTATATTATTTTTCTAGGTGATTCTTAACCTTATAGGCAAGTTTATACAGACTTAGCCACTCCTGGCAATCTGTACCTAAGTACCTTATAAGAAGTGCCCCAACCTCTAACTATTGATAAGGTCCCTTTACTTAGGGTACCTACGGGTCTATTTGACCTATAAGACTGGGCTAGCTTCTTGGGTGACCTATATGATAATTGCTAAGTAAACTAGGACTGGCAATCTCTGGTAATGGCTAATAGAATGGCAAGTTGTCACTCGGTACCCTACACAACCCTAGTGTGACTAATTCTAAAGTATAACTATTCTGTCTATATTTCTGGCCTTGGGGCGTGCGGGTAGGTCAATGGCTTCTGGGCGGGCTTTTCTTACAATCTGCATGCTAAACTGGTAGTTATGTCGCCTAGCTACACCTACGCTACTCAACTTACTACCTCAGGCTCGATAACCCTCATAAGCTTATAAGGTCTAAGCATGACAATAAAACATACAATCCTACTAAAACAATGAACGGGGGAATAGAAGAGTTTCTATAATGCTTCTAGCATGTATCAAACCTAACATGTTCCTTCTCGGCGAGAGACACTGTGGTATAATCTATATACTATCTCTAACAGCTAACCAGAACCTTTATAATCATAATCTACTGATATTAGCTAATCACAGCGTGTCTAATCTCTATATAATAGCAACAGCTAATTACTACATGTCTAATGACAATCTAATGGTAGCTGCTATCTACAATATATGAAATCGTCATCTATATTCTAGAACATAAGTCGTAAAACTATACGACGAGTATACTTGGCGAGGGTTAAGCCTTGCATACCTCAACTGTCGTTTCCTGAATAACTAATTAGTTTCAACTTGTATTCACTAGTTCTCTTCAGCTGTAACCATTATACTGGAGAAAGATACGAATTTCAATGCCAAATTAAGCATAAAACAATAACTTTTAATACCAATATTGACTATACATAAACTTAATGAAACACGGCCGAAAACATATTATTTCCCGAGAATTGAGAACGAAGAAATACTTAGTTGAAGCTTGTGATCGTATAGGAATCAATTTGGAGAAATTCAGACAACTTTGGCTCGGCTGGGTTACGATTCTCTGGGTGAATTACACCCCTGTAGGTTTAGAACTCAATACCTAAAGTTAATTTGAATTTGGACGGCATTTAGTAGGGTAATCGGACGAAAATCAATCAAAACCCACGTTTCCTTTAACCTATGGCCGTGAAAACATTTGAGAAATGATTTAAATGAGAGAGGGAGGGGTTTATATACTGCTTGGGTGGTGGCAGGGGGTGTGAACCATGCCTCCCATCGTGCCACAACTACCCCGCGCCATGCCTCCCATCGAGGCAGTCCGCTTGGCATGTCGTGCCTTTGAAGGAGCCAGCAGGCCTGGCGCGCCGCGCTAGCCAGTGCGCACTGGTCCTGCTCGACCTGACTCCAGGGGTATTCTCCACACGNTCGACCTGACTCCAGGGGTATTCTCCACACGTCGTACTCTCTTATTCCTTATGAGTCCATGCATACAATTAGTAACCATTAACTTTTATGGGGTGTAATATCCTCTCCCCCTTAGTAACATTCATCCTCGAATGTCAACTTTAACTTATAGGAGTATAACCCTCTTAGCTATTATTCTGGAAAAATTTCAGCAGTCTCCCCTGTAATATGGACTATCCAAAAATCCTAAAGCGTAGAATAGTCCAACACAGATATCTCACATGAAATCATAACAACTCTTTCATCACCCAAAATTTCAATCAATTGAACAATGTATACAACATAATTCATGAAACAACAACTGAATCAACATTTTTACCTTAACTGCATAGTTTAAACTAAGCCTAGAGAAGATGAGGTTATCTGGGTCTCATGTCGTTTTCAGCTTCCCAGGTTATTTCTTCTCTATTCTTGTTTCTCCACAATATATTAACAAAGGCGACATCTTTAGTTCTCAACCTAGAAACTCACCGATCCAATTTGACCACTAGAACTTCTTCGTGGGTTAATTTCTAGTAACTTGAACGTCTTTAATTAGAACAACTTAGGACGGGTCATTTATGCCCTTTCGAAGCATCGACGTATGAAAGTTGATACGACTAGTTCGAGCTCCGGAGGAAACTCCCATTCCTATACCACTTGGCCTATTCTCTAGAGGATAGGATACGGCCAATGAATCTAAAACTAAGCTTTGAAAATCTGATAAACTCTTGCGCTGGTGAACCTTAAGAATATCCAACCACTGCTTCAATTCTTAACTACCTACGCCATATGTTAGGGTAAAACATTTGACGACCCTGGCTGTCGGTACCCTTTTTTTGGTAAGTTTAACTTCTTAGTCTGTCTATTATAATATGCCCTAGTTAAACCACCTTTAATTTACTTTAGGGTGGTTTCCACTTCCACATATAATAGACCTCCTGGTGTCTGACCTGAGTGCTCTTGTTGGGTTATTTGCTTGGAGATAAAAAGTCATACTCATATTAACGTGCGCTCCAATCTTTTCTAATAGTTTCCCAGAACCTGGATGGGAGTTGTGCCTCTCTGTTAGGGCTTACTAGATACCGGGGATCCACGTAACCAGATTACTTCTTAAATATTTAACTCATCATACGCTTTAGCTTCAATATAATTCCATCTGGCGAGACACGAAATGATCTCATTATTCCTTCCATACTAACTAAAATGAGGCCAAGCTACACTTGGTATGAGATAACCTTATGACTGTATTCTTATTAATTACTCTCCACTCCATTGTAGGCACGACCATCTCCTATATTGGACTGATCAGTTCCTGCCATCATTGAAACGTAGAGTCAACCTCTGGTTCTTATGACCCTTCCTTTTGTTATCTTGTTGGCCTATAACTTTTTGCTGGGCCTTGTTTCTAGGTTGTACTAGATTAGAGCCTCTGCGTTGGCACTCCCTTACCTTTTCCTTTAGCAGGGATACCACAAAATTCTAGGTTATAATTTATTATCTGTTAACTGTTATCCTGATGCTTAGTCTTCAATATTTGGCGGTGATCCTATGCTCTATCAGCCTAAAGGTGATTCTAGATTTTCCCTATTACATATTTGTGCCTTTCCTCTTGTTCCCTTGGACTAGGCTTTGAGGTTGGTGCCTCCTACCTCATACTGTCAAGAATGTTATCGACCATGTCTACTGACTTGTATCCATTTTGACTCACACTCAGGCCTATTTTGTTCATATGATCTCCCTGTCCTTCAATATCACAACCAGGGTAATAATCATTACCTCGCAGGTATGCCCGCCGTCATTAGCATGCTACGGCGGAATCAACCTTTTTCTGACTGGAGCTTTACTATTGCTAGGGGTTTATCGCTGATGAACCCTCTCATACACACATGAATTCTATGGGAAACCTTATCCCTCTTCTTGGCTCACTACTGTAAGGGTCAAGATAACTTGCAAATACTAAGAGTCGTAACCACTCCCTAATCCTTCTCGGAGACGACAATTCTAGCCCTCCTTTACTATTCGTTCTGAGCACCATAGCAATGATACTTACACTTTTCGTTAGACTGAGGTATGAAACCTTACAATATCCGAAGAGTTGGAGATAGGAATCCTTCAATTTCCTCCTTCTTCACACCTTTCATAGAATTCAACATTAACTATTGCCCCTGGCTAATTCTAAATATCTAGTAGGTAAGCCAACTCATATGTACATATATACTATACTCCTAACCTCCTATTCTGGGGTTGTAGGGAGAACTGGGGATAGCATGTTACACCTCATAAAATTTAACAATTAGTAGGCGTGCGCGTGAATTTAAAATAGATAAAGAGAGTACAACGCGTGGAAAGAAACCTCAAAATTTGGGTTGAGCGAGGCCAGGATGCACAGGGCTAGCCCAATGCGCCGGCCGGCAGGGCACCAGACAGCGCGGCGCACCAGACCACTGGCTCTTTGAGAGGCGCGAGGCTCCAGACAATTGGTGCCTTGAGAGGTGCGAGGCGCCGGGCACCTTGGCACTTTGAGAGGCGCAGGGCAGGGGGCCCCCCTGGCCACCGCCCAAAGTATATATATATAGCTCCTTAGTTTAATTGAAATTCATTTGCAAATTTCCTCTCGGCCAGAACTAAAGAAGAACGCAATTTTCTATCAACTTTCATCCGTTTACGCTATGAAATGCCGCCCGAATTCAAATTAACTTTGGGTATTGATAGGTCGTGGGGCTCCTAATTCATTATATATTTAGAGATATGGTCGTTCATAGTTGATCCCTAATTATGAACTTCACATACCCTTTGGTTTTTTTTATCGTACACATTTCCCTTGACACCTACGAACAATATACAACCCGTACTTTCCCTAACTAGCATAAAATATCAAATAATAACCAATAAAAATTTAGGGGTGTTATATTCTCCCTTTCTCAGGAACATTCGTCCCCGAATGGAAATTAATTTCACTTAATATGAATCAAAATAAGTATCAAACACATACCTTAACATCACGTCGACATTGTAAATAGGTGAGGATATTTATTCTTCATTTCCTCCTCAGACTCCCAAGTCACTTCCTCGATGTTATTACTTCGCCATAATACTTTAACTGAGGCGACTTCTTTGGTTCGAAGTTTCCTGACTTGCCGGTCAAGAATAGCAACTGGAACCTCAGTGTAGGTCATCTCCTCAGAAATTCAGACATCATCGATAGGCATAACATGAGTTGGGTCTCCTATACACTTCTGCAACATCGATACATGAAATACTGGGTGGACTGCCGCTAACTCTGGTGGCAACTCCAACTCGTAGGCCACTTTTCCTATCCTGCGGATAACTCTGTAGGGCCCAACATATCTAGGACTCAACTTGCCTTTTCAGCCAAATCGCATGATGCCTTTCATAGGTGACACTTTTAGGAAGACCCAATCATTAACAATAAACTCCAGCGCTCGACGGTGTACATATGCATAAGACTTCTGCCTGCTTTGGGCTGTCTGAAGTCGATCTCTAATAAGTTTCACCTTTACAATAGCTTTCTGCACTAAGTTTGGCCCCAATAACTCTGCCTCACTGAGTTCAAACCAGCCTGCTGGTGACCTGCATTTTTGCCCATATAAAGCTTCATATGGAGCCATCGGAATACTTTCATGGTAGCTATTATTATATGCGAACTCAATCAAGGAAACATGATCATCCAAGCTTCCGCCAAAACCTAAAACACAGGCACGCAACATGTCTTCAAGCGTTTGAATGGTGCGTTCAGCCTGTCCGTCTGTCTGAGGATGAAATGTGGTATTGAGGATTACCTGAGTGCCCAGGCCTTTCTGGAAAGACTTCCAAATGTTCGTTGTGAACTAAGCACCTCTGTCAGAAATAATGGACAAGGGGACGCCATGTAGGCGAACTATCTCTCGTATATAAAGCCTACCATAATCCTCTGCAGCATATGTTGTCTTAACTGGCAAGAAGTGAGCTGATTTAGTTAATCTATCAACTATTACCCAGATAGAATCATGCATCCTGCTCATTCTAGGCAATCTTGTAATAAAATCCATATTAATCACCTCCCATTTCCAGGATGGAATTTCTATATCCTGCACCAAACCTCCAGGTCTCTGGTGCTCAACATTTACCTGTTGGCAATTGGGAAATTGAGTCACAAGACTGGTGATGTCCTTTTTCATGCCATTCCACCAATATAGTTGCCTCAGGTCACGATACATCTTTGTGGCACCTGGGTGTATTGAATATCGAGAATAATAAGCTTCATTAATAATTTGTTCCCGTAGTTCACCTAGATTAGGTACACATAGACGGCCCTGGTATCTAAGAATTCCATCGAGTTCACAATCAAATAGGCTCTGCTTCTATTGCGGTATACTGTCTCTCAGTAAGACTAACTTTGCATCATCATATTGTCGTTGCTTAACTTCCGCTACCAAAGACGATTCTGCTGTGTTTTTGACAATAACACCCCCATCTTCCGCATCCAGTAACCGAATTTGTAAGTCAGCCAACTGCCGTAGAGCCTTAATCATTTCAATCCTGTCGACCTGAATATGACTCAAGCTACCCATAGACTTGTGACTTAGCGCATCAGCTACAACATTTGCCTTGCCCGGATAATACATAATGCTAACGTCATAATCTTTCAGCAATTCTAACCACCTTCCCTGCCCTAAATTCAACTCCTTCTGCTGAAACAAATACAGGAGGCTCTTATGATCTGTGAAGATATCAACATGTACTCTGTATAAGTAATGGCGCCAAATCTTCAATGAAAATACCACTGCGGCCAACTGAAGATCATGGGTAGGATAATTTTTCTCGTGCTTCCTAAACTGTCTAGAGGCATAAGCAATGACCTTGTCGTGTTGCATTAGAACACAACCTAGCCCAACTCTCGAAGAATCTCAATAGACCACATAACCCTAGACTCCCTCTGGAAGAGTCAGGACGGGTGCTGAAGTCAGCCTATCCTTCAATTCCTGAAAACTTCACTCACATGCCTTTTTACACTGAAACTTAGCTGCTTTATGAGTCAACTTTGTCAATGGTGCAGCGATAGTAGAGAAACCTTCCACAAATCGGCGATAATAACCTGCTAACACCAGAAAGCTGTGAACCTCTGTAGGATTCAAGTGTCTGGGCCAAGTCTTTACTGCCTCTATCTTCAGAATATCCACTCTTATACCTTCATCTATAATTACATGACTAAGGAAAGCCACAGATGTTAGCCAAAACTCATATTTAGAAAATTTAGCATCTAACTTGTGCTCCTGTAGAGTCTGTAATACTGCTATCAAATGACCTGCATGCTCAGCCTCGGATCACGAGTAAATCAAAATATCATCAATGAAGACGATCACAAGTACATCAAGAAAAGGCCTAAACACCCGATTCATAAGGTCCATAAAAGCTGCTGGGGCATTGGTAAGACCATATAACATCACTAAGAACTCATAAAGGCCATATCTAGTCCTGAAGGCAGTCTTGGGGATATCAACTTCCCTAACCCGTAACTGATGGTACCCGGATCTCAAATCAATCTTTGAGAAGCATCTGGCTGAGAAGCATCTGCACTCGTGAATCGGTCAAATAGGTCATCAATCCTGGGAAGTGGGTACTTATACTTAATCGTAACCCTTATTTAGCTGCCTATAGTCGATACACATTCTTAACGACCCGTGTTTCTTTCGCACAACGAGCACTAGTGCACCCAAAGGCAATACACTAGGTCGAATGACCCCTTATCGAGCGTATCTCTCAAATAAATCTTAATTCCTTTAGCTCTACTGGAGCCATTCTTGTAAGGAGGGATCGATATAGGCTAAGTAACGGGAAGTAGATCAAAAGGATAATCTATCTCCCTTTCACGAGGAAATCCAGCAAATCCTCCGGAAAGACCCTTGGGGGAACTCATTTACAATTGGAATTGATCGGAGAGTCATAGGCTTACATTCCAAGTTTATTACCCAAAACCAAGTGAGAAATACAACCCTTATATATCAACTTCAGAGCGTTAAGGTATGAAATAAACTTACCTTTAGGCATAGCGGCATCACCTTGCATTCCTGCACTCGGCTCGCCGAAAAATTGAATCTAACAACTTTAGCTCATACAATAAACATTAGCATAACATGCCGCCAACCAATCCATACCCAAAACACATCAAAATCAACTACTAAGCTCAACTAGATCAACTAAGGTTGATTTATCACATACCAATCCTATGCAAGCTCTGGTAAACTCGTCTAGCTAATATAGATTCGCCAATTGGCGTAGAAACAACAAATGGTGTAGATAATAACTATGGGACTGCTTCAAAACAGAATCGCAACCAATGGTGTGATAGAAGAGATGTAGAACCAGGACTGCTAAACATTACACTGCACGAGAATAAATAATCAAAGTACCTATAACAACATCGTGTGAGGCCTCCCGGTCTTGTCGACCACCCAAAGCATAAAATCGTCCCGGTTGCCCTTAACTACAAGCCTTTCCTCTCGCTTCCATGGCCTTGCTCTAACTGAGGATCAGGTTCGGGAGGTCGAACGGGAGGACGGGAAGAAGCAACCGTTGACGCGCCTGATCCGCCTAACCTATCTCGAACAATCCCTCATAAAGTGTCTGCTTCCATAACAGATAACATACATTCCGCCACCGACGACACCGACTCCGAATGAGATTTTCACACTAGGGACAAGGGCGCAATGGTGGTCGCCTCGCCTGCCCACTCCTATCGTCGAGAGCTAGATGGAGTTGAGCCTTGGTCCCTTCTCTAACCATGAAACCGAGGTGGGGCACTCCCTATTGGCCTAACCGACTTCCCGGGATGACTGCTTCCTCTGGTCACCCCGCGGTTCCCCTCATAAGGACCCACAAATTCCAGCTCTCTTCGTTGCTCATGCTGTCTCTTGATATCCCGTAAGTGATGAACCAAATCCTCTGCCCCGGGCGAAAGCATGAATTCGTGAAATGTCCATGTGCTACCAGTAGACACTCCAAGCAATCTCTCGAGCTATATGAAGCCCTAACCTAACACTAAATGATGAAACTTTATCCGCCATCGTCCGAACCACATTTGAGGAGCATACCTGGCAAGAGAATTAAACTAAAGACAATACTCACGCACACTCATACTTCCTTGCTCTAGGTGCAAGAATCGCTCACCTCGAGCTTGTCGAAGCTCCCTGCAGATAGTGATGCATAAAGGCCTTAGAAACTCTTCCCACTAAGGTGTGGTGCATCGGCTCGATCGGAGCCTGCCTCATACAACAATATGGCCATATCACAGTCTGTATCACGCCTCATAACTGAGGGGAGGGAGCGACTGGCTCTCCATACTTCACTGGGATCGAAAGCCGTCTATATGATGACCAGAATCGTAACACTTAAGTCGTCCAGGAACCTGGCTACAATTAACCGCAGCATAAAACTGACCCATAATGTCTCAACAATACAGGGTAAACAACTGAATGCAAACAAGGCTATGAATATGCTAAACTAAACAACAAAAATCCAACAAGGCCACAAACTTAATACCGTTGTACGCACTAAGTCCACAAATCCACTAAAGAGTAACCTAATTTGATGGTCGGAACATGGCTCTGACCTACCCATAACCGTATCTCAAAACTCAAGCATAAATAACTAGGCCCTAGCCGGAAGAAAGGAACATACCAACCATCTGTTGATCTCGCGAACTGCTACTCAAATGGACATCCCGACTTACCCGCACTGCCAAGACGAACGCAGTCCCTGCAGGGACGCGCACGAATGAAATGCACTGGGTATATAAGGCTGAAAAACCGTAACCATGAGATAACAATCCTGTAATAACTAACTTAGCACATAAACATTAAAGGATAAACATAAACCTGAAACTCTGCAACCTGTATTTGATATCAACTTACTATAACATAAATCAACTCAAGATAATCAACTGTGAATAAGGAATGGTAACAACCTAGAATCCTGGAAACTGAAACCCGATAATAACTCTATAATAAGATGAAATGCAATTAAGAAATGCACAAGAAATAAACTATAACTGTAAATGCCAACACCAGCCAACCGTAAATCCATATATAAAAAATTATCCAAATCAAAGTGTACTACACTGGGTAAAATAAAATATCTCCAAACATGTACCACATCGCAAAATAAAAGATCTCCACTGCAGTACCACATCAGGTAAAATAAAAATATCTCAAGAGAGATACCACACCGGGGTAAAAATGAAAATATCTCAAACCGGTGTGCAATACCGCAAAACAAAACATCTCCAAATGTGCACTACCTGGTAAAGAAAAACAGCCCAAATGTGTGTAATACCGTAAAAACAAAAACACTTAGCCGGTATGCACAATAGTAAAATAAAAACATTCTTAATCATAATAATTAATGGAGCCGATAAAGTTTATACTGAGTCAATTTACCACATGTAGTATGATCTCGGGGCATATTTATATTCTTATAGACTCAAATGCATCGTTAGCCTTGTTTATCCAAAATTTTTGTACATTCTCATGTAAATTGTAGAAAAAGAATTATACTAACTAACATGATTAGCGTTGTTTTGCAGGAAAAACGTACTTTTTATGGTTAAGAAGCATGTTGGGAGGAATCGAGATGGACTCGAGCGAGCAAGGAATTGGCCAAGGAGAAGAAATAAGAGGTTCGCCGATGTGAGCCGTGACACGCCGCCATGCCATCGCGGATGAATTGTCCGGGAGATTTAATTTCAAGATTTCCAGAGAGGGTTCGCGATCGTGCCGTGGCACGTTGAATTAATTTCATGATCTTGACATTCCAAAGAAGGTAAGTACAAAGCTTGCACCGTGGGCACGCTAGGGCATGCTCCGCGCTGCATGCCGTGCACGTTGGGGATAATTACCGGACGGCCAAATTCCAGAGAGCCTTCCAGGAACGTACCCGTGTCACAGGAGGCAATGCTCCGCGTTGCACCTGTGACACGTTGCTCGTTATTCCGGGAAAAATTCTCACCAGTATAAATAGAACACTTAGGTTCATTTTTAATTATTCACCCGGTGGAGCAAGAACGTGGGTTACGGCAGTTGAGAAGACGAAAATTCTTAGGTTTTTCTCTATCCTTTCTTCTTTCTTTTCAATTATTTGTATGATTTACACTCATTAACGATGTTCAATCCACAAAATGAGTGGCTACCTCACTTCTTGGCCGAGGTTAGGAACAATTGTATTGAAATGCAATTGTTGATTATTTGGTTGACCTTTTCTTCCATGGTTGTTCTATTAATTCTTGTTCTTACCGCATTAATATTTGGCCAATGTTAATGTACATCTAAAAAGTCCGGTTTCACTCGAGAGAGCACGAAACCGGAAAGTTGTGAATTAATAGGATATGATCTTTTCTTGGTTTGGGAAATTTGAGAATTGATTTGGCCTTCTCGTGATAGAAATATACCTGAAAGTCGTATTAGTCAAGTGTGAATCGGTTTTGTATGGCTAGAACATGAATTTCTTCTTATCACGTAAATGTAGGTGGAAGGTCTATGATTCTAAGTTGGGTTAAATACGAGAGTTTTAATATAGGCATAAGTTCCGACTAGCAACCGGAGAAAAGATAAACCAGTTTATCGATAATTAATTTCTTTCATGTTCGTTTTAGCCTCAGCATGCTCACATTCATCGTTCAGACTCACTTGTATATTTATTTTAGCCGTATATAAAAATTAGATAACAAAATATAAAAACTTTTCTTTACACTGTTGTCTGCATTTTTAAAGTAACAGTAAACTGACACTTGAGGTGATTTTGCCCTGTAGTCCAGTCCCTGTGGGATCGATACTCTGGGTTTACTTGAGCCACTTACTACTTGTTCGACCACGTGCACTTGTGTGGAGCCATCCGATGGGCCGAACAAGTGTCGCCAACGGAGCGGTGGCTAAAGACAAAGAGCTGGTGAATCCATCCTTAGAGCTGTCATACCCATCGCCAACGGAGAGAAGCTCTAGGAGAAACCGCAGTTGCCAGAAAAAACAATCCGAGCAACTACGTGACCATCACTTGTGCGGGCAAGCAGCAGTGCCCGAGGAAATGGCGCTGAGGCTGGTTCGCGATGTGGCAATCCCACATGCTACAATGTCACGTCTAGCTATCTGCAAACCTGGAGCAGGAGGGAGGCCTTGTTTAAACAGAACATGGTGCAATTAAGCGTACAAGCGGGCGCCACAGGCCCCACGAGGATCCACAATAACATCTTTCAAAACTTTTTTGGAGATAAGTGACACTTACATCCTACCGGAGTGTCAACAGATTATGTCAGGCTTACATTGTTCCATTTTCACTAAGTTGGGAGAAGCCAAAAGGTATGAAAGCTGAGCCACCGAATTCTATAACCACATGGGATGATCTAGCAAAGAAGTTCTTGATCCTAGCTCTTTCCTTCCGGTAAAAACAACAAGACTTAGAAGTCAAATTCTAAGTTTTAAACAAAGAGAAGGGGAGAATCTGTATCAAGCTCGGGAAAGATTCAAACACTGTTGGGTGGGATTGTCCTCATCACCACCAACTAATGATGTGCCGGTGCACACTTTATTGAGGCTGGAACCCCACAAAAATCTTGGCTGACTCAGCAACTGGGTGACAAGCATTAGAAAAGACTTATTCATGAGCTTTACATTTTGTTAAATCGTATTTCACAGGAAAATTCGGAGGAAATGCGGACTCTTCCAAGGAGGAGCAAGGAAAGCAGCTGGAGTCTTAGAAGTGGATGGTTTATAGCTATCGCGTACGTATAGCTGCCTTGCAGAATCAACTCAACACCTACTTCGGCAACATGAGCTTGAATCAGTCTCAAGCCCCAGTGAATGCAGTGTAGCAGATTTGGTGTGAAGTGCGGGAGTACGAACACACTCACGGAGTGTTGTGAGCAACCTGACTCTAAGTGAACTTTGTCAATGCACAAAGAGAATTAATCACCAGAAGTATGGTAACAGCTACAATTCTAACTGGAGGAATCAACTGAATTTCTCTTTGGGGTAGCAACAACCATCAGGGGCAGAGTTCGAGTCAAGGGGTGCAAAGGAATCAAGGAGGGCAAAAGAGCTATCAAGCACAATATTGCAACAACAATGCCCCTCCTCCACCACCATCACCCAGCGTTGAGGAGATGTTCAAGACAATGATAGCTAACCAAGCTCAATTGCAGGCTGACAATGTTAAATTGGCAGCCGAGGTCAAGAATAATCAGTTAGCTACCAAGACGCCGAGTATCGGGCCATGCTTTGGCTGATCCCAAAACACCAGGCCTAGAGGAGGACTTCCCACCGGACACGCACTCCCAACCCCAAGCAGGTGAATGCAGTGACCACAAGGAGTGGTTTGCAGCTTAAGGAGGTGGAACCAGAAAGACCACCTCAACAACCGAGCAAAGAGAACGGGAGAGGGAGCAAATTGATGAGAGGGGGAAGAACAAGGACGCCGAACCGTAAAGACCTCCACCCCCGTTCCCTCAACGATTAAAGAAACACAAGGAGGAGGCGTTGTTCGCACCCACATCGAGTGCCAATAACACGACTCTTTTCACATCGAGTGCGCCCGCAAGTGTAATGGATCGTGCAAGTAATATAGTGGCTCTTTTTAAGAACACTGACATTGTCGAACCCACAGGATCCGGACTCCATTCCTCTAACTATCCATATCTAGTGTGATCTTTAAATATCTAAAGTGTTGGTGATAGACATTTTCGATTGAGATTACCTGTCTAAGTTTGGGTCAACGAAATATTCTGAAAGTACTGTAGGAGCAACATAGAGTTAAAAACTGCATTATCATGCGATATCAATAATTTGCAATGGAATAAGTATGGAACTATCAATTGTTATTTCACATAACTGGAATTGCATGTTCATGGTCTTTCGGAGCCTCTAAACACGACACCCAGCCTCACTGCATCATTGTGAGCGAGGAGTTTAATTTTCTAGTCGCGGGCAACCAATTATGTTGTGGCTTACTGGGAAACGTTAGGGACTTTCGTGCGCCTAACCATTTAACTCAACTTAGCCTCACAACTACTTTGTTGAGTGGTGATGTGACATCCCAAGTTGGTCTTTCATAACCCCCGGTGTCAACCAAGCACGGTGTTAGGTATATTTCTATCAAAACACAGAATCTCTCCCGAGATTACAATCATGCTCCTCACATTTTCATGTCCTCAATTTGTGTAATGCCTTCTCAAGCTATTACCCAAGTTAACAAATATGCTTTCATGGTGATCAATCATAAAAACAACCAACAATCCAGAATGCAAGACGATAACAACAATCAATAACTTAATTCCAAAACAATTTCATAAAATCACAATCATAATCCATGGCTTCAACCCTGTGAGGAAGGGTTCTAGCCATCATGTTCGTAAAACTCTCTACACTACTATTAAAATACTCCTAAACCAGCATACTTACACGAGATTGGTAGATGAGAAGGGAATTTGACAAACGCTAGCTGAGTTCTCCCACTTCCCTTCACTCCTAGGCGCTTTCCGTAATAAAATCAGACCCCGGAATTAGGAGCCAAGGGTCCTATTTATGTAAAATGAGAACGTGCTTAATTTATCCTGTCATGGAACGGATCCGTGTCACGGAGTGTATCATGGAAAATGCTCGTGACACGAGGCAACACGAAAGCCTTCTACCAGAACACCGAAATTTGGCTTTCCTTCTGGGCAAAGACTGTTGCTGGCAATGGGGCCGCTTGGGCATGCGTTGGCCTCTCCATGTCGCGCAGCCAGCCTGCCTTGGCACGCTGCCAACGCGCAGGTGGGCTGCCGTGCGCAGCCTGCCTGCCGTGGCACGTTACCACGCTTGCAGTGGCTGTTTTGTGCCTCCTCTTTGCCGACATTCACGTGTTGATTCCGTTTCCAAGCCTCTACTTCACCAACTCATGGATTAGTCCCTCAAAAGTCATCAAAACCTACAAAACAAAGGCTAATCATGTTGGTTAGTACATATCTTCACATTCATATAAAATCACATGAAAATGTATAAAATATCCTAGACAACACGAACAATTTGTTATAAAGCGTATCACTGGGCATGATATTTTTGCCCGTGATCACAACCCCACACTTAAAGCCTTGTTCGTCCTACAACAACCTTTTACATATCATGCATATGGAGACTCCCACATAACTAATTTAGCAAGTTAATTCAAGCTCCGGGCTATAATTATTACGTAAGATACAAGCTTAAAAGTAGAGCATGCACAATTTAATCACCGAAATGAAATACAAGTATGTTAAGACTTCTTAACCTCAAGAATCGACTCTCAATCTCAACAAACTCATGCAAATCAACTGATTAAGAAATCCCACATGAATTATATCCTTCATTCAACATGTGCCTTCACGGAAAGAGAGTTACCCCATCGCACGCAAAAACAATTTTTACATTACAATATGTGTGTGTACATGAATAGAATTACACTCACTCACAAAGAATCTACACATGCATCATGTCATGACCTATAAGCTTGCCCTCAGTGTTTTACTCCACTAATTTGAGGATGTATGAATGTAAGATCAAGTAGGACTTTTTAGGTTGTAATGTAACTCGTGCATGTGTAAGTACTATTCTCGCGCACATCATCTTTCCTAAGCGCCTTTAATACATCACGCCTCATTGCGAACTTCCTCCGTTGTTTCACCTTTTTATCCTTTGTAGCTTTCTTTTCCTCTTTGTTTCCTTTATTTAGGCACTTTTGGCTTATTAGTAAGGAGTTTTATAAATAATTTTTCATTACTTTGTTTTCTTACTCCTTAACAATGATCAACCACTTTCACACAAGTGCACCTTTGTCCTTTCTCCACTTCTACAACTTGCTACTTTTCATTTCTTTTCATTCTTCTCACTCCTTACTCTTTCAGATTTTTTTCTCAAGCGCTTAAGAGCTTTGTATCAAATTCAAGGTTAATGAAAGAAAAGGATTAAGCTTATGTTGCAATGGACAAAGAATAGGCTCAAAGCTCAACGGCTAACTAGGATTAATTTTTTTCAAGGTAGGTAAAATGATGGATAAAAATAAGGTTAATTCAAAGAAATGCCTAAATCATCTCCTACAATTCACATCCTTCATTCCGCTTCATACACACACCAGGCAAGTTCTAGTCATTCCACAATAGCATAGAATACCAAAAACCTTACACTCATGGCACATGCTTAATTCAAGACACATTCAGCTGGCATTCTTTACCACCTAATCACACAAGAATTCAAAATTAAGCTTCAATTATATTGAGTCAAATTCAAGAGCCTAAGTGTCTCAAACAGAGTTATACACTTGCCTGCTTCAACACTACACATACTTGCATCTTCCCATCATATATAACTCATAACAAGAACATCAAGCATCAATTAGCTATGGTTTTAAAACTCAACATCTATCGACTAATTCTCATCAAGACGGTCGTCATCCATTCGTCGTCGGAAACAGTCCCTAACGATGACTAAAACATTATATACAGACAAATAAAAATAAAAATAAAAATAAAAAATTTTTTATTCTTCGGTTCAAACCCCCGTCGTCGTGGGGTAAAGCAACCGAAAAGAAAAACTAACGGGTGATGAAGTCGCTTTGACTACAAAATGTTTTTCAAATTTTTCTCATTTTTTCACAAGACTGATTCACCAACAATTTGTTTGGCACAAAATTTTTTGAAATTTTCCTTGAAATTTCCCTCACCACACTTAAATCATGCTATGTCCTCATAGCATCTAATTTTCATTTACAGAGGGTGAGAAATACCCCCAGGCCTTAGGCCTAGCTACTAGCATGTTTTTCCCTCAACTTGCACGCGTGGGTGGTCGACCCCACACTCTTTCCTCTTCCATGCTTCCTAGCTCTTCCTCTGAGGGTACTCAGACTTCCCTCACTGCGCCCTAACTTTCCACCAAAATACAAACAAAATTGAAAAATAACAAAATCAAAATAGAAATCAAAATTACAAATTGTACCTGAGGTACCCTTGTCAGTTTTATTTACGTCGTGGCACGACGTGGACTGCCCTTTTCAGGACATCCTCATACCTGGGTTCTTTCGAGAACATCTCCTTTTCTTTTGTTGTTTGGGAGGAAATGTACTCCCTCCACTGCCTCCACCCTACAACTTCTTCCCTCAAGTTGAAGCCCTTCATCCATGAAGCGGTGGAGTTCGGTGGCTCAGCCTTCAGCCACTTTCTCTCGCCTCTCCCAACAATGAAAAATGGAAGAGGGTCAATCGGACATAATCTCGTGGACACACTCTGGGGACGAACGTGTCACTAATCTCTAAAAAGCTCGTAGTGCTGCGGGTCTCATGTGCCATTCTAGTGAACTGACCACTAGAATGTTACAACTGCACCATATTCTGTTTAAGCTCAAAGTTCTCCAGGCTCTGGTTTACGGATACTAGAGGTCACTTTCGTCGCTAGTGGGATTGCCACGCGAACCTGGCGAAGTGCCACAGCTTCCGATAATGGGGCCAAGCCACCTCATGTTGTTGTTGTTGCACTGTTTCTTGAAGTCTCTTCAGCTTTTGCTCTAGAGATACTCTCCTTTGCAAATGGATTTGACATTCAGGTTCATGCAACGGTTCCACAAGCTCTCTATTTCTAGCGCCTAAGCAGACAACCCGTCACCCGCAAATAGACAACTAAGACCAAGTTTCTCAACACTTAAGGAAAACCAAAATCACATAAGAGCAGATAAGATATCAAAACTTCGCCGGTCCTCGCAACGGCACAAAACTTGACGCCACCCGCATCGGTGCCAATAATTTGACGACTTTTTCACATCGAAAGTGCGTCCGCTAGCGTACGGATCGCGGCAAAGTGGCTTATAGTGGCTCTTTTTTAAGAACGGGATTGTCGAACCCACAGGACTGGACCCATTCTTCTAACTATCCATTTCTAGTGTGATCTTAAATATCTAAAGTGTTGGTGATAGACATTTCGATTGAGATTAATTAAGCTCCATGTTTGGGTCAACGAAATATTCGAGAGTACTCTAGAGCAACATAGAGTTGAAGCCAGATAATCCTGTGATACTATGATTTGCAATGGAATAAGCATGGAACTATCAATTGTTATTTCACATAACTGGAATTGCATGTTCATGGTCTTTCGAGCCTCTAAACACGGCAATCTAGCCTCACCGCACGGTTGTGAATGGTGGAGCTTAATTTCTTAGTCGCGGGCAATCAATTATGTTGTGGTTTACGGGAACGATTGGGACTTTCGTGCGTCTAACCATTTAACTTTAACTTAGCCTCACAACTACTTTGTTGAGTGGTGATGTGACATCCCAAGTTGGTCTTTCATATAACCCCGTGTCAACCAAGCACGGTGTTAGGTATATTTATCCAAAACACGTAATCTCTCCCGAGATTACAATCATGCTCCTCACATTCTCATGTCCTGACCTAGGTAATGCTTCTCGTTATTAATTCAAGCTAACAACATAAGCCATGGTGATCAATCATAAACAACCAACAATCCGTAATGCAAGACGATAATAACAATCAATAACTTAATTCCAAAATACCTCCATAAAATCAAAATCATAATCCATGGCTTCAACCCTAGAGAAGGGTTCTAGCCATTCATGTTCGTAAAACTACTCTACACTACTATTAAACTACTCCTAAACTACATACTTACACGAGATTGGTAGATGAGAAGGGAATTTGACAAACCCTAGCTGAGTTCTCCCACTTCTCCCTTCACTGTGGGGCTTTCCTAATAAAATCGTGACCCCCGGAATTAGAGCTAAGGGTCCTATTTATAGTAAATGGAGAACGCGAATTTATCCTGCTTCATGGAACAGCCTGTGTCACGGAGTGTATCGCGGAGCACCGCCTCCGTGACGGAGGCAACGTGAAAGCTCAATGAACAACACCAAATTTGGCTCCTAGCAAAGACCTCCTACCGCTGTTGGCGCTGTGGCACGCTGCTTGGGCAGCGCGTTGGCTCGACAATGCTAAGAGCCAGCCTGCCGGGGCACGCTGCCAACGCGCAGGTGTGGGCTGTTGTGCGCAGCCTGCTCGCCGTGGCACGTTACCAATGCCAAGCAGTGGGCTATTTTGTGCCTCCTCTTTGTCGACGTTCAAGTGTTGATTCCGTTTCCAAGCCTCTACTTCACCAACTCATGGATTAATCCCTCAAAAGTCATCAAAACCTACAAAACAAAGGCTAATCATGTTGGTTAGCACATATCTTCACATTCATAAAATCACATGAAAATGTATAAAATAACTTAGACAACACGATTAATTTAAGTTGTTTTATCAATGGCATGATATTTTTGCCCGTGGATCGTGCGTGTTTCAAAAGTTCATGGAGGTGCTTTAAACAGGTACACATTAACTTTACCTCTTGTTGATGTTTTGCAGGAGGCCAAGTACGCAGTACATAAAGGACATCGTGGCGAACAAAAGAAGGCTTACCGAGTATGCCACGGTGGCTCTTACTGAGGATTGCACTTCCCTGACATAATGTATTGCCCACAAAGCTCAAAGACCCGGGAGCTTTACAATTCAATTGACAATTGCGTAGTATTCGAGCCTGGATTATGTGACGGGGGAGCGAGCATTAACTTGATGCCTCACGTATTCAAGAAGTTGGGGCTAGGAGTCCTAGACAACAATAGTGATCTTGCAACTCGAGGATCATTCCTTGGCAAGACCAGATGGTATTGTGGAGGACGTGGCCGTGCAAGTCGTCTCCTGATCTTCCCGGTAGATTTCATTGTGGTGGACTTCGAGCGACGAAGTCCCATTTATTTTGGGAAGTCCTTGGCTACCGGGAAAGCATCGATAGATGTAGCTGCAGTATGTACCACGATGCAAGCACAACACAAGGTGGAGGTGTTCGGCGGTGTACAAGGCCACCAAACTCCCGGCCGTGTACGAGAACTCTCTAAGTTATCAACGGTTTGAGCAAGCTGAAGGTTTGGCGTTGAGTCTCATGAGTTGGTGGACGACCTCTCATGGTGGGTAGCTGATGCTGCGGTGTGGACGTCGTGAGAAACGTCCGTCACCCTAGGGGCGGAATTAACTTAAATGACGTCGAGCCGCGACGGTAAACCTGGGCGCTGCACGTGGAGGTAACCCGTGGATTTTTGTTTTATGATTGTACAAAATATATATATATATATATATATATATATATATATATATATATGTATAAATGTGTGTAAATATAAAAATAAAATATTGTGTTGTATTTTTCAAACCTTGTGATTCTAAACAATTTCTTGTTGTAAGATAAATTTCAGTTGATCTGGAGGGCAAATGCAAGGGATCGCAAAGGAGAAAAAAAGAGGTAAGAAAATTAAAAGTGGCAAACAGTTGAGCCTATCGCCGCCCTCCGTGTCACCGAGGAGGGCCTCCAAGTGTTACCCTCCAGATACGTTGAAGGCAAATCTGGAATTTTTACAAACGCAGAATGCCTGCGCGATGGATCCAGTCACTGCGAGGTGATGCTCCGCGCTACCCTCCGTGACACGCTGGAAGTGTTATTCGCGCCGGGTCGAATTTCCAGGGTCACCTAACCCGGGCAAAATTCCCACTTTTAACCCCGATTTCCCTCATTTTCCCATTTTTCATCCTCCGCGACAACCTCCCCAAAATTTCCTCTCCTCAACGTGTCACGGACCTAGGTACATAATTTCATCAAGTTTTCTTCCGTTTCTTCGAATTAAAGGCATGTTCATCAACTCTATCTCAATTTTAGTTGAATTTTTAATTTGGAGCATGATGTATGATTAAACCTTACCCTAGGTAGCAATAGAACTTAAATTCATTCAAGCATGTTAAGAATGTTCGTGAATCGCCATTCAGATTAAAAGGAACCGACGAGACATGAGCTTGATCGACCTTGTAAAATTGTAGCTAGGCTTGAAATTGAAATATGAAAATGGGAAAGCTTGCTGGAATTGCGAATGCTTGTGGGTATGTATATGTTGGGTGAGATGAGTTGGTCGTATTATCTGTTAATATGTTAAAAGATCGACGATTTTTGGGGAGTGAAATTGTAGCATACAAGAAATGTGTAGATGGGCATAGGTTTTGTATAGGTAAGGAGTTTTTCATTTTTTTTCTTTTCATTGCTATGCTGGTATAAGATTGTGATCGACGGTAATATTGTGTGTTAGTTGTATGAAGTCTGAATAGTACAAATGAATTTACATCGCCGATTCCCCTTCCTAATGTACAAGGCATGTTGTTTGTGTTTTTAGTTGTTTTCTTTTTCTTGTTTTTGGTAAAGTAGAAATAGTTGTTCTTGCTGTGATGCTGAAATTGTGGCTAAAGACTAAGTGTGGGGTGGTCAGCTTCAACCCAACCTTCGTCGAAGCTAATTTTTAATTTGACTGACATTGGGATCAGTTTATTTGACAGATTAATGGAAAGCAGTGCAAGACAAAGGAAAGGGCCCATCTACGGCCTGGGCGCCGGTAGAAAAGGCTCAGGATCGGGAACAAGAGTCCCAAAGATATTCAGCGGTTCCACGCAGCCAGCGCCGCCAATATGGAACCCGGTGGGTGACAGAGGACGGGAAGAAACGTACGCAAAGCACAAGGAGAACAAGTACTTCCCCAAGGAGCATATTGCAAGGGAGCCATTGGTACAGGAGTTCCGCATTGTACAATCGGATTGACACCGCTGGACAGGCCATTTTTGAAGAGCCCAAGGAGTGCAATCTGCACTTGATCTTCGAGGTCTATGCAAATTAAACCCGACGCCCGTTAGTCACCATCAAAATAAGGGCCAGATTGTCACCCTTGAGCCATCACTCAATGTTATATTGAAGGCACACTAACGCCCATGTACTCCAAGTACTGAATATCACCTCCACCATATGCGGGATATCAGACGCACATTGTGTGGGAGCCCTGCCTAACAAAGACGTCGGGAGCGTGCATAAGGAGAGGGGCTACCATCAGACATTGCCCTACTCACATATGAACAGGAAGCCGTGGATCTGGCCGAAGATAGTTTGTTCCCGCTTGATTCTCGGGTGCACATGACAGATGTCACCCTAGATCGCTTGAGGCTGGTGTATGCCCTGATGAAAGGGCTGGAGATAAATGTCGGGGCAGTGATCATATCCCGCTGCGAAGAGAGCCCGCTTGCATCAGCGGGCAGGGTACTGGCTTCGCGGCCCTGCTGACCACGCTCCCGACAGTTCGGATGTGGAGTAAGAGGCCCCCGACTATATCCCAGATGGAGAGGCGCATGTGAACGTCACAGCACTAAGGCACCACATCACCACGGCTGCTCTTACACCAGCCGAGCAACATGCTCGATGATCAGTACATGGCCCGCATGTTCGGGATGCAGCATGTCTACCAGGCATAGGCGGAGGCCGGCAATGGGAGGATGAGCTGTGCGCCGACCTAGATTACACTTTTCGGCGAAAACGCCGTGGCTCTATGTCGTGGGCCCAGCTTTTGTGGGAGCCTGTGGATGATGATGTCCCCACTGATGAGGAGACACGTTACGAGGATTCCGACGTTGAGTCGGGAGGAGTACACGGGGGAGATTCAGACATGGGAGATGAGGCAAAATAAGACTCGACGGCTAGCGGAATACTTGATTGATCAGAGTTTCACCTCCCACTTGTGTTTTGTGATTGCGCTAGAACACTGGGGACAGTGTTCGGTTTTAAGTGGGGTGGGGAGTAGTTAGGTGGTGTTGTTTTTGTCTTGATTTCTGTGTGTATATTCATGTCTCGTTGTTGTGGCCGAAAATGGTACCTGAGACCTGTGATTTTTGTGTGTATATTGCATATTGTAGATGTCTTTTTGTGCTTCGTTGTGTGCCGTTGGAATGTTGTTACCAGTGTGTAAATAGTTTTTTATCGAAATTATCGATATTTTTGTACTTTATTAATTATTTGTTTATATTGGTTTCTTGAGTTTGTTTTCGGTTCTTTTACCGGTAGAAGAGTCCCATTGAACCTAAGTCGTAAATAGTGACCACCTTCGTGATGGATGTGATACGACCGTCTTAAGGGAAATGCAGTCGGTAGAGAGCTTTATTTGTCACTTTTAGTTTGTTTGGTTATCCTATGCATGTTGCTACTCTATGGCTACGAAATTTTGTTATGTTGTTATGATGTTTAGAATGCAAAGGTGATTCGTATGAAAGCAGCCTAAATTTTTGTACATATGTGAGATACTTAGGCCACAGAATTCGATTCGGTGTGATTGAGGCTTAATGTTGAATTCTGTAATTAGCTGATTAAAGAGTCAGGAATATGTCTTGAGTTGAGCATGTGCAATGAGTGTATAGTGAGGTCTCGTCTATTCCATGCTATTGTCGACTGCCTAGAACTTGCCTGTTGTGTATACGAAACGAAATGAAGGAAGTGTAGTGTAGGAAACGATGTAGGCGTTCCTTTTTTTAGCCTAAAGTTTTTTTCTTTTTCATACCCACCTTGAATGTTAAATCCTAGTTAGCCCATTGAGCCTTTAGCCTATATTTTTTTCTTTTGTCAAAAAGGTGTGAACCAAGCTTAACCCTTTCTTTTCAGTGTCCGTAAACCTAACTGAAGCTCTTAAGCGCTTCAAGAAAATAATTTTCCCACAGTGTAAAGGAGTGAATGGCAGGCTTGTAATAAAGAGAGGAAAAAGCAAAGCATGAAAGTAAAGAAAAAAAAAGAGTCAAAGGTGCACTGCCGTATTTAAAGAATATGAAGTGCATAACTAATCTTTGATGTTAAGTCTCGCGTGAGGTGTGCTTAAAGAAGTGAAAATAGAAAATTAAGTAAGACTTCAAGATGTGGAGGAGGAAGGAAGAAATTATGCTTAGGTTGTGAGGGGATGTATGGAAAAAGCACTTAAGGAGGCTAGTTACTATTATTGGTTAGCCCAAGATATACCAGTTCCGTAGCTACATTACAACCCGTTAAGTCCTACATGATCCTACATCACGCGTCCTTATGTTAGTGGAGTAATACACTAGAGGCAAGCCTATGGTTCATGACACAATGCATGTGAAAACTTTTGGGAGAGAGTGCAAATTGTGTGTATATACCTATTATTGAAATGTTTTAGAGTTCATGGATTAAAAAGGGGAAACTCTCTTGTGTTGTGAGGGCACATGTTTGACGAAAGAATAAATTCGTGTCGGATATCTTGGTCAGCTAATTTGCATGAGTTTGCCGATATCGAGAGTCAATTCTTGATGTCTAGGAGGTCTTGATATGTTTGGTCAGATTGTAATGATGATACCATGTATGTTTTCTTGATGATTTGTTATGTAAATAATCGGTATAACCGTAACTCGGATTGTCGAGCCAAAGTAGCCATGATGGGGTGTCAATTGCATGAGGGGTAAGAGCATTGTTCGAGGATCTAACAAGATTTTAAGTGTGGGTAGGTGATCCGGGCATATTTATATGCCCAAGTGAGACTCAAATGCATCGTTTTTTGCCTTGTTTATCCAACAATGTTTGTACTTTCTCATGTAAATTGTAGAAAGTGTGACTTATACTAACCAACATGATTAGCGTTGTTTTGCAGGAAAAACGTACTTTATATGGAGCTAAGATGCATGTTGGGAGGAATTGTAGATGGACTTAGAGCGAGCAAGGAATTCGCCAAGAGAAGCAAGAAATAAAGAGGCTCCGCGATGGAGCCGTGACACGCTGCCATCGCGGTTGCATTCTGTCCGGGAGATTTAATTTCAAGGATTCCCAGAGAGGGTCCGCGATCGTGCCGTGCACGTTAAACTAATTTTACATGGATTTTGACATTCCAAAGGAAGGTGTTGCTGCACCGTGGCACGCCTGGGCATGCTCCGTTGGGCATGTCGTGCCACGTTGGGGAAAATTACCTGGACGGCCAAATTCCAGAGAGCCTCCGCGTTTGCATCTGTCATGGGGTAGTGCTCCGCGATGCACCCGTGACACGTTGCTTGTTATTCCGGGAAAATTCTCACCAGTATAAATAGAACACTTAGGTTCATTTTTAATTATTCTGACTTGGTGGAGCAAGAACGGGTTACGTGCAGTTGAGAGGACGAAAATTCTTAGGGTTTTCTATCCCTTTCTCCTTTTCTTTTAATTGTTTGTTTTTTTAATTTAAATAATTTTATATTGAAAATAAACTATCAGAAATTATCATCAATAATATTAATCTTACAATCTTGGTTTTATTGAAATGTAATTGTTGATTATTTGGTTTTTCATCTTTTCTTCCATGGTTGTTCTATTAATTCTTGTTCTAATGCATTAATATCTGGCCAATGTTAATGTATATCTAAAAAGTCCTAAGCCACTCGGTAGAGCAATTTTAAATTGGAAAGTTGTGAATTAATAGGATATGATCTGTTCTTTGTTTGGGAAAATTGAGAATTGATTTACCTTCAGGATAGAAATATACCTGAAAGTCGTATTAGTCAAGTGGAATCGGTTTTGTATGGCTAGAACATGAATTTCTTCTACTCGCGTAAATGTAGGAAGGTTCATGAATTTTAAGTTGGGTTAAATACGAGAGTTTTAATCCATAGGCATAATGTCTCGACTAGCAACCGGAGAAAAGATAAACCAGTTTATATCGATAATTAATTTCTTTACACGTTTGTTTTGTGCCTCGCATGCTCACATTCATAGTTCGACTCAATTCTTGTATATTTATTTTAGCTGTAGTATAAAATTAGATAACAAAATATAAAAACTTTTCTTTACACCGTTGTCTGCATTTTTAAAGTAACAGTAAACTGACACTTGAGATGATTTTTCCCCGTAGCTTCAGCCCGGTGGGATCGATACTTGGCTTACTTGAGCTGTTTTACTACTTGTTCGACCACGTGCACTTGCGTGTAGTCATCCAGATAGCCGAACATAGCATTGAAATGACAAATGCTTAATTTATGATTGTAATCGGTCTCTTTCGTAACATATAAATACAAGTGAGCACATATACCATGTAAAATTAGAAAGTGTGCACATATATCACGTAAACCTGTCAAATTATATATGAACATGTCAACTCAGTGACTCGACGGGACCTTCGTGAAGTTTAGCCAACATAAGAATTTTAGAAGACTTACAAGCAATGTCCTATAGACAGTCTTACCAATTTAATATCACGGAGTAGAAGCACATAAATTCCCATTTCTATACAATCCTTGACATCCGGGAACTACATATATATACTGCCCACAGGGTGGTTCCTTTAATGTGAATAATTACTATGCCGGGAATTTCATTGCCAAACTTATCACATCGATGAGCACATGCAAGCTTCTCAGTTCATTTGCCTTATTTGCGTGAAAACATGAGACTTATAACTTGAAACTTGGAATTATTGTCATAACGCTTAACATATACGTAGAGTTAAGAGCTGAATAACAGACACACAACGTATGAGACTTCTGTCTAACGTATAAACTCGTATTTAGTTAGCCGAGTGACCTCCAGGTGACTTCCCGGGATTAGGAAGTTCTAAGCTTAACCGGTCATTTTCATAGTTTGTGCTTATACTTAGATATTAGGAACACTCGGTACATGGGAGAATCACTCTTCTGAATTTAGAGAATTCAAATGATAACTAAACAAGAGCTAAATATATAGACGGATCACTTGAATATAACTGAAAAAATTCAACCGTATGTTATAATATGAAAATAATGTACATTAATACTTCTAGAAATACATATAAAGACTTAAGTTCTTAGGCTGGTACGCAACTTCAAATACTTAACTAAGACATTAGCATGATTCTCGAATATGATCTCTTGAAAACTTCATAAAGATAATACAATTTCAACATAACTTAGGACTCGGAAGACATTACTTAAGAATATGAGATTTGGATTTGTTAAACTTGAGAATTCATAAGAAACTTCCAAGTGCTGGGCAAGAGTAGGCAATTAAAGACTTATAACCATAATTCGAATGTCGCTTGATTGACTTTCACAACTTGTAATTAACCGAGGAGCTCAAGAAAGCTTACATCATTATAAATGGATTAGAAGCCCTTGGATCACCGCTGGTCATGGAAGACAATTTCACACTTAGAATCGATAACTTAACATAAACGTCTAGGTGTAGCAGAGAGCTTCTCTTTAGCTTGCCATTATTTTACAAACGTTCAACCTAGTTGATTTATACAAGGTCGTCACCTAATACTCATTACATCATTACCACATAACGTATTTATATCACTTATTTAACTTAACGCCTTGTCGACTCTCGTGAGGTTCGTATAGCACAAGAGTTATGGTAAATTTACGGCGGCACTCTAAAGAAAATTTTTGCTGCTCCTAGCGTATAACTTGAACGTAGGAATAAGCGTAAATATATACTTATTTTCGTATAACCCTCTAACATTAATAAACTGTGTATAACCTGCCCAAAAATATTGTTTCATAAAAATATCAATAATTTACACATTCGAGTTCTATCTTTCAAGTTCAACGTATCGGTTTGTTCGAAACTCGTTAACTAGTCAGTTAGACAAAGGGAGAGAAATAAAGGAATCTCTGATTGGCCTTATATACCTTAGAACATGTTCATAAGAGGGTGGATAACTATTGTAAGTAATTTTAATTTCATTGCTCACTTACCCTTATTTAGCTTAAAAATTGTTTTCTAGTGTTAAGTTCATTTGTGTGTCATCTTCTTGCCTTTTTACAAATTTCACATAGCAACTAGAATTTTGAACACATTTGATATCACATGCATGAAATAATATAAAGGACTGTAGCCTACGGTGCCCACGCTGAGGGACTTCAGACTCGGGATTTACAACTACAACAATAGTCGTAAACAATACGCCTTCCACTTCACATTTGTTCACTGCAAGCATATTTAACTTCAAGCCTTCTATGAAGTATTTATAATACTTTGGACAGAATCATGTATGCCTCAATAGAACATACAAAACATAGGAACATTGGCCCGATCAACAAACAAGATTTCTCGTGCTTGGAAAATAAGAATAGGGACGCCTTTACATACCTTGAACGTCGACTCTAATTTTGCCGAAAATCTTCCTTTCAAGTTACCTCAAGGATCCTTCCAAGTCCAATTTACAAACCGAAAAAGCAGCAATCACTTCACCAAAGTTCTTGAAAATTGGGCAGCAACATTGCACAAAAACACACAAAGAAATAACAACACAATACTACAACATTCTCCAAGTTATAATGTCATAAACTTAAAGAAATCAAAAAGGGAATTACTTACCCTTTCTTGGATATGTTATCATCTAAAGTAGGAGTAAACTCCTACTGTTTCCTCTGCCTAGAATCATCTAAAAATGCAGAAATACCACAATCAACCACAAGACAACAACAAATCATGACTTCCTTCCAAGGTTCTCTTTTAAAAGTCCAAAAGAGATAAGAGGAAGTTTCTGCACTGGGATATCTTTTCACCATTGATAGAGCTCTAATTTGTGACTTGAAAAACATGAGGTGAAACGGAGTATAAATGAGCTTTTTAGCTCAAAATTATTTCACATAGGCAGCTGGCGGTGCCCGTGTGACGGCACGCGCGCGCTCGCGGCTCGCCCGGTCTCGACGCCCGCGCGCGCATGGGCACTTTTCTAGTCGACGATGCTGTCTTCAAACGAGCATAAGTTTTTACTCTGAACTCCGATTGACGAGCGGTTTTTTTAACTATAAACTAGACTCAAATATATTTTATTTGATAGGCTATAGGACCTCTGAATCATTATATATTTGGAGATATGTCCATTTAAATTTGTCCTCATCTAAAATCTTCACATACTCTTCGCTTTTCCCTTTGCACATGTTTCCCTCCTCACCTGGGCAAAAGACAACATACGACTCCATAATTCCCTTAATATGAACATATAAGCATCAAATAATCATCAAAATAAATTTAGGGGTGTACAGTCTGAAGGCCGCCAACTCTTACTTCCTCAATCGTTGTAGCTCGCATCACCTTTAACACCCTATAAGTCTGATCGATAAAGTCCTGTGATCCTCGCTTGGGTCTAATCTGGAATATACGAGGGCTCAAACTCAAGAACTGCGGGCCCTGGAACTCTCAATTTTCTGGCCTCTATGTCTCTCAATCGCATCCAACCGTTGCTCTTGACTCCGTCTATACGAGCCATCGCCTGGAATAGCCTCAATACCCCCGTCCTTCCGAAACCATTGGAGGTACCACAGGCGTGGGAGGGTCTGCCACTCAACTACCCTCAAGTACTGCTTGTGTGGGGAGGAGCTGAGGTCTATTTCCATTGCTCTGGTCGAGCGGGAGGAACTGTAATACTTGAGGCAAGGGTGAGATTAACTCGAGCCTCGACCTATCTCTCTTAATCCACCGGAGGGAGACTAGCACCCTCCCCAACGACTCGTTCTAATCAACCTTGTAGTCACCTTCCTTGTAACAGGCATACACTAAAACAATAACATGATTTAGATATCATGGTACTTATGAGCTCGACTTTATAGCACGAACTATTAGTAAAAGAAGTGAAACAATTCCTAAATATCCTCGTAGCCCTCGATTCTAAGTATGGTGCACAACATACCCATAAGAAATACTCTACTAGACACAACACTGTGGGACTCCTTAGACACGACTGCCTGATACCAAGTCTGTCATGCCCCAGAACTAGGTAGGGCGCAATTGGCACTCGATTCATAGTCGATCGAGAAGCCGACTATATAACATCTATAAATGTAACACTCAAGGCCGACCAAGCCACCGTCACAACCAAACCGTGATACAACACCGGGCCAATAATGCCTTGAAAATTATAAATATGCAACCTGAAAAGCCGACAAGGCTACAATAAATCTAAACAAAGCAATGAAAAATCAATACAACTACATAACCCATACTACTATACAAACTACTCCACATCAATCTCTGGCTGCAGTAAACAAACCGAAATGCACGGGACAGGGCCCCGGCCTACCCATGCTGTACACAAAATTGAAAATAGTCCACACCAGGACATGTCTCC
The DNA here is from genome assembly GCA_018107945.1 of Datura stramonium. Classification (NCBI taxonomy): domain Eukaryota; kingdom Viridiplantae; phylum Streptophyta; class Magnoliopsida; order Solanales; family Solanaceae; genus Datura; species Datura stramonium. Next base: position 43,432 of record JACEIK010008069.1, read on the forward strand.
TGGAAGAGAGGAGCATACCACAATTCTTCAGAAATTTGGCTCCTACTACGTTCGATGATCTAAGCCTCTACTGTACTCGTAGCACGATTATGGAAGGATCCTGAACATGAAGGGACGCCAATACGAATAAAATCTACTGGTATGTAAGGCTGACAACTGTAAAAATGTAAGATAAAAATGATAACTAGGACGAAATAAGGAGTAGTAACAACCAAATTCTAAAATCAAACCCGACAATAAACTCATTATCGAATTATAAAATGCAACCATCTAATGCACAACAAAGACTATAAATCAAAATACCAGCAAAAAACCGACCATAAAATCTATACAATTCATCCAGCCAGTGTACCACACCGGGGTAAGAATAAAAATGCTTCCAGTCGGTGTACTATACCGGGGTAAAAATAAAAATACCTCCAAATTTCGCTGCATTCATACTAGGGTAAATCCTCTCCAGCAAGTGTACCACACCGAGGTAAATCAATAAGACTCCCAGCCGGTGTAACACACCAGAGTAAAATAAATAAATCTTTAGACAAAATCATATACGGAGCCGATATAGCTTAATACTGGACCAGCTCAATACATACAACATAGAAATGACGAATACTAAACATGTGGCTTGCATTAGCCTCCTTCCTAATGCATAACTAGATTTGAGTACATATAACAAGTAAAAGTAGAAAAAGAACTTAAATGCATGTATTAAAACTTGTATGAATCATAAGGAACTACGGATAACCTAAGAGTTTGAACAAAATTTATACATCGTCTCCACGGGATATTAGAGCTCGAAACCCGCTTAGCTTGTCGTTCAGCTTAAGTGAGGGAAAGGATTATGAAATCTCCCTGGCCTGACATATTTCATAACATAGATAAGATAAGGTACAACCATAACCTCAGGTAATCCTAATTCGGTAAGCTCGTTTACCCTCAATAGCTTGCGACGTCTTTACGTGGCTTAAAAATGTTTACACGTCCTCATCTCGGCTCTTTCACAAATTTCAAATAGAAACTGTAGACCTTTAAACACATTTAACATCACTATATACACATGACATACAGCAAGGACCAGCTAACAATGCCCACTCTAAGGTGTCTCCAACTCAATGTACAACTACGACATCAATCAACACAATATCATCACTTTTAGGACTTCCCTTCGGCTAGGAATAATCTTAACATTTATCCTCAATAAAAACATGGGACTTTAAAGCTCAAAATGAAGCTTAACATACTGCCTCAAGACTTTCAAAAGGCTGTCTCATTTTATTCACATCACATCAATCGCTTGAAAGAATGACAAACGGGCGCCATATACCTTGTTACGACGAGCTTTCCTTAATCGCTTTTGTCCTCCAACAACCCATGTTTAGTATTCTTAAATTCCTTGAAGTAATACTCATGTAACGAGCCTCGTTTGAGCCAATTTCCTAGACAAAATGTCATCCTAGCAGAAGCCATAACAACAATACAAAATAGCATTTCATTACTTTGTTTTAACTTGTTTCCGCAGTCTTTAAGGGAAAAATAAAATGGTGGAATTACCTAGATTTTCTTCTTGTGATTATTCCCCTCATAATAAAAGGATTATATTAGCAGCAAAACAAAGCTGTATCAACTTCTAAAAAGGGGCAAAAACTTCACCCAAAAACACACAAAAATGAGCCACAAAACCAACTTCAACTTCTAGCTTTAGAAAAGAAAATTCTTGCATGTTTAATAGCTAGAAATGGTAACCCTTTACTTGTCTTCCACTTACTAAGATGGAATATCTAGGAAGCTTAACATGATTGCAAACACAGCAGCTTCACAACCCAAAGAATGGCAGAAACTTCAGCTAAACACACATGAAAAAAACAACCTAGCGTAGCTTTGAATTTTCAAACTTTTAGCTAAAATTTTGGTAAGTTTAAAGGATAGAATCCTTACCTCCTCCCTTGAATCCAACCATTAACAAAAGGTAGTATAAATTCATCTAAGTACTCCTCCAAAATGAAGAAAAAACATCATAAACATCTTCAAAAACGCAACAACAAGACTCACCGATGCCTCTCTTCAACTTGCAATGATCTTCTTCACTTGGCTTCAATTTTTGGTTGATTATTTGCCTTGATTTATCTTAGTTTTTTGGCTGTAAAATACAGAGAGAAGTGTCCCCTAAGCATACATCTCGAATTTTTATAGGAATGATATGATTTGATCAGCAAACAACTTAATAAATAGGGTAAGGGGTGGAGGCGCTAGGCGCCATGCCCGTCATCGCTCGCGATGGTTCGGTAAAGTGCCCATAACTTTTTACTCCAAACTCTGATTGACAAGAAGTTTGATGTTATGAAAACTATACTCAAAGAACTTTAATTTGATAGGTCGTGGGGCTCCTAAAATCATAATATACGTAGATATGGTCATTTAAAGTTGATCCATACTTATGAATCCCACATACTCTTTGGTGTTTTTTGATCGCATATTTCCTTGACACCTACAACCAATATACAACTGCACTTTCCTAACCTAGCATAAATATCAAATAATTACCAATAAAAATTTCGGGGTGTTATAGGTGACTTATCATAGCCAAGAGGGTCTACCGAGGATGCATGCAAAGAGAGGTCGTTGGTCGTCAGACTTGTGCAACATTTGATTGAATTAGAGATGATTGACTTGTATGCAAATATGGAGTATAGATTGGCTAGCGCCATGTTATGTCAATGTAGACAAGTTGACCAAGACTGCCTGATTCCACTTCCCAGGGGAGGTTGTATGGAAGTGGAAAGGTGAAAAAGAACACCAAAAGGTAGGTTTATTTCTATCTCACAGAAAATTGATTGCAAAAGGATGCATTTATCACATTATCGTGGTTCGTGGATGTCCAAGAAGAATCTCCACCTCTTCACCATTCCAAAAGAGTCAATGAATTTATAGATGTATTTCCAGATGAATCGGGGTATTCCCCCAAACGGGAGATATATTTTGCAATAGATTGCAGTCAATGTGCATCACCTATATCTATTCCTCCATATCGAATGGCTCCTAAAAGCTCAAAATTGAAGGAACGAGAAAGATCTCGTTAGATAAGGGTTTACATGCCCGACTACTTCACCGGGAGACCAGCTTTGCAAATGAGAAAGAAGGATGTTCCCTTCGTATGTGTATAGATTATCATGCTAAATAATGTCACTATCAAGAATAAGTACCCTCTTCCCGAATAAACGACTTGTTTTACCACCATACGGGGCAAAGTGTTTTTCAAAATAGACTTAAGATCTAGGTATCATCAAGTTCTGCCTGAGAGAAAGATATTCCAAAAGCACTCACAAGACCAAGTATGGCCACTTTGAATTTTTAGTCATGTCCTTCGGTTGATGAATGCTCCAACAGTATTCATGGACTTGATGAACACCTTAGGGCCGTATTCCACTTGTTTGTGATAGTATTTATTGAAGATATTCTGGTATATTCCATTCAGAGGCAGATCACTGGATCACCTACTTAAACAGTGCTCCAAACTCTCACGAATTGCCAGTTGTATGCGAAGTTTGCTAAATGAGTTTGTTGAATTCAAAGGGCCTTTTTAGGCCACATTATGTCAGAGGCTGGTATATAGGTATTTGAAAAAGATTGAAGGTAAAATACGTCCAAACCACCTCGACTGAGGTACGTAGTTTCTAAGTTAGTCTATTACAGAAGGTCTACATGAAGGATTTTCTACCTTGGCAAACGCTTCGACCAAGTTAACTCGTAAAGAGCTAAATTTCAATGGACTGAAGCGTGTGAATAGAGCTTCCAGGAGTTGAAAAACAGACTGACCAATACCTATTAGCCTTGCCAGAAGGATTAGAGGGTTATGTAGTGTACTGTGATGCTTCAGGCTTCGGGGGGTAGGGTGTGTTCTCTGATGCAACATGGCAAAGTAATTTCTTACTCTTCCAGATAGCTGAGGAAGCATAAGAATACCTCCATCCACCCACAATTTGGAGTTAAATGTGATAATTCATGTCCTTAGGAATATATGGAGGCACTTATCTGTGTGGTAATCATATAGATATTTTTACTGATCATAAGAGCCTCAGAGTACATTTTCGCCACGTATGAGTTGAATCTATGGCAACGCCATCGGGTTAGAGTTGTTAAAGGACTATGATATGAATATTTTATATCACCTAGAAAGCCAATATCGTGCAGATGCCCTCAGTCGCAAATCCATGGAACTCAGGCATATTTAAAGCCCAGAACTGAGCGAACCGGCTCGAGAATCGCACGCCAGCCGCCTTGGCCGTCCATATAGTAGATTCAGGAGACAGAGGAGCAGTAATCAAAATACGACAGTATCAGTAGTTGTGAAGTGAAAGAACGGGCAGTACGAAGACCCTAATTGAGTTGCTTAGAGATAAGGTGCGCTTAAGGGAAATGGAAGTGATTTCAAGGTAATTGGAGATGAAGTTTTGAGATATAGGGTCGCCTCTGTGTTCCAGACGCGGCAGGACTTCGCCAGCAAATTATGGACGAGGTGCATTATTCCCATTACTCTATTCATCTGGGTTCAACAAAGATGTATCTTGATATAAAAGAGAATTAATGGTGGTCGTGATGAAAAGGAGATAGATGAATTTGTAGCTCAAATGTCCTAATTGTTAACAGGTGAAAGAAGAACATCAGAAACCTGCGATTGACACAGGAAATAACAGTACCTAGTGAAATGGGATGCAGTAAACATGGATTTTTTGATGTGATTACCCCATACCAATGTACCTGATTATGTCCGGGTGATTGTTGATAGGTTACTAAATTAGCTCACTTTCTTCCGGGCCAGACCACTTGCTCAGCTGAGGATTATGCCGAGCTTTATATTAGGAGGTAGTCAGATTACATGGTGTTCCAGAATCTATTATTTATGACACCATAGCGCTAGGTTCTCGGCAGTCTTCCAGAGCATTGGGAAGCCAAGTTAACTCGAGTACAACCTTCCATCCTCAAACAAATATCGCAAGTGTGCGGAATGCAAAATTCAGATGCTCGAGGATATGTTATGAGCGCGTGTGCTAGATTTTGGTGCAGCTGGGATGAACACTTACAACTTATTGAGTTTTCCTACAACAATAGTTAACACTCAAGAATCTAGATGGCACCCTTATGAAGCCTATGGGAGGAAGTGCAGATTTCCAGCTGGCCGGTTCAAATTGGAGAATCAGAATTAATTTGACCAGACATAATCCATCAATCAGAGGAGAAAGTGAAGCTTATTCGAGAGCTCCTGTTGACAAATTTCAAAGCCGCCGTAAATCTTACGATGTACCATATAGGAACTTGAGCTCAATGTAAACGACTAGGTCTTTTCTCAAAGTCTCGCCGAAGGGCGTAATGAGGTTTGGCAAAAGGGTAAGCTTAGCTCAAGGTTTATTGGGCCATATTAAATACTCCGGAGAATAGGCCATGTTGCATACAAGCTAGACTTGCCTTCAGAGTTGAATATATTCACTCCACATTTTATGTTTCCATGCTACAAAAGTGCATAGGGATCCATCCCGAGTTGTGCCAGTTGAGGATGTCCACAAGTCACTGAGGAGTTAGCCTATGAAGAGGTTCCAGTAGCTATATTGACTGTGTCCGTAGGTTGAGGACTAAGGATGCTTTTCGTTAAAGTACTGTGGAGAAACAAGAACAGAGAGAAAAGATGACCTGGAAAGCCGAGGACGACATGAAATCCAGATATCCTCATTTGTTCTAGGTTTAGTCCAGATCATGTAGTTAAGGTAAGTTATTGATTCAATTTGTTGTTTCATGATTTGTGTTATATATACTGCCTCCGCCTGACTCCAGCCTTATTGTGGAATGAGCTGGTATAGTGTTATGTGAAGTGCTTGTATTGACTTTTCTCATGCTTTGTTTTCAAAGAGTCCATATTACAGGGAAACTCTACCAAAATTTTTCCATAATAATAGCCCTAAAAGAGATAAACCCTTGTAACGTTGATATTCGAGGAACGAATGTTCCTAAGGGGGAGGATGTTACACCTACAAATTTAATGAATGGTAGGCATACGCGTGAATTTAAAATATATAAAGAGAGTACGACACGTGGAAAGAAGCCTCAAAGTTGGGTCGAAAGAGGCCAAAGCCACACAGGGCCAGCGCGATGCGCCAGCCAATAGAGCACCAGTCCGTGCGGCACGCCAAGCCGGGTGCTTTGAGAGGTGCAAGGCACCGTGCCATTGGCACCTTGAGAGGCGCTGGCGCCTCGGCTATCGCCCAAAGTATATATAGCTCGTTAGTTTAATTGCAATTCATTTGCAAATTTCCTCTCGACCAGAACTAATGGAGAACGCAATTTTCTATCAACTTTCATCCGTTTACGCTATCGAACACGCTGCCCAAATTCAAATTAACTTCGTACCGATATTTAAGGGCCGCAGAGCATTGCTAAGGGAGTTATATTCACAATATTCGCCCCTAAGAACGTAACTTCATCGAGCCAAATTCATTGAATTGCTCCAAACTAATTTCTATATGGTCACAGGCTTCAAATAAGCATTTCTCCCTTCTGCACTTTTGAGAAATTATGATTTTTTTTATCGTGTTACGTTGTTGAAATATAGTTAATCTTTATATATAAAGTTAATGTTTTTATCGAATTTAGCATTGAAATTAGTTATATTCCCCCAGTAATATAATTGAAGTTGAAAAGAGAAGAATACAGACTGACACTCACCAGTTAATCGGTAATCGGCGAACGAGGTAAGTAAGGCAGTTTCACAACAAGTTGGTTTCTTTAGCATGATAACTCGCCTTTTGAATCCAAATAAGAATACCAGAAGCATGTATATTGTGATTAATTCTGCTATAGCTGAAACCCATATTCCATGTTAGTTTGGGACAGTTTATGCCTGTATAGCCTTCATGACCGACCCCAGGGTTATTTGCTGTGTCGATGCCCGCCATGTGGGAGAGATGACTCGCTCTACTGGGAGTGGTATACCTACCGCAAGGGACGAAGATGGGGTCCCAGGTCCATATGTCATGGTTATTTTATACACTCTGCCGGCCTGGTGCCCGGGGTGCAGATATAAGGAGTCCAATAAATTCGACGCAGCAATCGTGGGCCGAGTGACTCGCCTATGCACCTAGGGACCAAAGAGGGACAGCCTATAGCTATTAGTTGATCAGTACCTTTATAGGGGTACATAGATCGAAGTGTAGTCACCTCGCTTATGGGGGCCCCATGGGTTATTCTTGCCGGTTGTACCTTTCCCGCTTATGGGGGCCTGAAGAAGGTTCTTGTTTGCCGTAGTTATTTATGAACTGGATGGTAAGGAGTTCTATTACTCAGGTATGATCTCATCCCTTCATTCCAGTTATTCTCAATTCTATTTGTTTATTTCGCTATTTACAATTATCGCTTTACATATTCCATACATATTGTACCGACGCCCTTTCTCTCGGGGTGCCGCATTACTTGCTCAAGTGGTATGGATAGACGAGAGCAGTCCCTAGCCTCCACCAAGATAAGAAGAGTCAGCTCCTTTCTTTTGGAGCTTATAGACAGAAGGTTTACTCCCTTTTGATTGTACAGTTTATGGGTAGGACGGGGCCCAATCCCGACCATCATATTACTCCCGGGGACAAGCCATGTGATTATTTCTTTTATTTCTCATTGTTAGCTATTATTGTCCGTGTGGGGCCCATATGTTTTTTATTTCACGTGTTGGACGCATGGGGCCTTGTTTAGCTGGAGGATTAGCGGCCTTGTCGTCCATAGTTTAGCTTTGAATGTGTATTACTTTACAGCCATAACTAGACATCATGGTTGTCTTATCGGCCCGCATAGGATCCCCTATTATTGCCTGTTTTTGGTTAGCTGTTTTTCTTTATAGGTGGCTTAAGGCCTTGTCTGACGGAGGTTGTATTTACATCTTAGATGTAGCCCATCGTTTTCTTGATTTGGGAAGTAGACTCGCAAAGCAGAGCGCAGACTAGTTGAATCGCTTTAGATCCTTGTAGGACCAAAGCGTTTATGCCTCCCAAGTGGGGCGACGGCACTGGCATATCGATCACATTATGAGGTTTCTAGTACCTCTTGGGAGGGAAATGGGGCAATGTAAGAGAAATCTACTTCCCGTCGTTAGCTACCGGTCCCTCCACCGTGGCACCTCACTAGTACCTCATGTTGTTGTTGTAGTTAGGTCAGCATCTAGCTGGAGTTTATCGTGTATCAAATATTATTCTAGATAGACATAACAAGGAAAGCTTATTGAATAAACCCTATACAATTCTACTTTATAGCACGATCTAAGAATAAAGAGGGGTAAGCATACTATCATGCCACGTAGCCTCTCGCTATAAAATATGGTGCACAAACACATTTATAAATAAGATCACTAGACACGACTTGCGTACTCCTAGGTTACAAACTGCTTGATACTAAGTTTGTCATGCCCCCACCTTGGGAGGGCATGACTAGCACCTAGTGTCTACTAGGTCCTGGACTGACTTACTAAGACTAGGCACACCCTGGTGTGCTTGCTCCTCAAATCAAGAAACCAACTAGTTATATCTCGCCTGTAAATACAGCCCCCGATCGACTAGGCCGTATAGCCACTTGTAAGTAAAACATCTAACCAACAACAGGCAAACAGAAGGGATCCTAGGTGGGCCGGACAAGGCTACCATGCTATCTATTATAATAAAAAATGAAGACAACCACAGTACTAGGCCCCACATCGAAAAACATACAACTAACTAACTTATAATTGTAGTCTACGTCTCCCTAAGAGTAAAAATAGTTGTCGGGACAGGGCCCCAGCCTACCCAAAAATTCTATAACTGAAATATAAATATCTACAACTCGGCAACTCCGAATGAAAGGAGTCGACCAAACTACTACTCTAAACAACAAGCATTAGAGATCTTGAACTCGTTGTCTAAATCCAGGTGCAAGTAATGTAGCGCCTTATATTTGGGCATCAATACAATATGTACCGAATATGTAAGGCAGTAAATAAGCTGAATGAAAGCTATGAAATACTAAAAGTAAGTATAAGGGAGAGGTAGAAAGATTAACTCCGTAGGTTAGCTTATTCGTAATCCGTATCTAGAAAACACTACAATATTGCTAAGGAGTGATGATTGCATAATCATATATTCATAAGCTATAGACAGCAGATAAGAATGAAAACAAGAACCTAACCTGGCCCCTATAAGCTCGGACGGTACAACTAGCAATGCACAACTCACTGGGCTCCCATAAGCCTCGGTGAGTGCACTTCAAACTATATAACCCTAACAAGGTTTTAATGACGCTACTAGTTCTATAGCAGACCTATCGATCCCCTGGTTCTACAACCTGCTCAACCCCGTACCGTTGCTGTGTCCGGGACTGCTAGACTCTTTGATATTCGATATCTCGGCACCCTGGGCACCAGGATCGACAGGGGGTGTGGTGTAGTTCAAATCGGCATATAAATAGTCCATCCATGGAATGGACTGTATGAGGACCTGGGACTCCATCTTCGTCCCTCACAGACGGGTATGCCACTCTTCCGGAGTGACGTCATCTCTCTCCCGGCGGGCATCGACAAAGCTAGTAACTTTGGGGTGGTCATGGATGGCTCCTAAGTGAGGGAAACCCCAACAAATGTGTTGTACTAACATCTCATTCAGCCACTAATAGTGTAACTGGCCTTTTGGGCCTAACACCACCACTGCTCGCCCCTAGATATTCTATAAGGCTTCTAGCAGGCACGCGGTGCACCTATATCTGATCGTAGGATCCTAATGGTGATCACGATCTCTAATAGTTTGGACGGAGTAGGAGAGATCCGGGAGTGGTCCACCACAACTCAAGTATGTCCTTCCCGACATTTATAACTCATAATAACCGCAGGGTCGCGAATGACTAACTACTCAGTTCATCTGCTTAGGACAATCCGTAGGGAAGGTACCGCTCAATAGGCTTTGAGCGATCGACCCTCTAATCCTCCATAGGAAGCTTATTGACATCCTTAGCTTGTGGACAATACTGTACAAACATGGTACTGCTAGTGCCCAGGAGCTATGTTGGTCTAATCCTCAGATCTTATATTACTTTTTGGGCAATTCTAACCTTTATAGGTAAGTTTATTACGTACTTAGAAACTCCCCGGCAATCTTTACCTGAGTACCTTATTAGAACTGGTTGGGGCACAGCCCAGCCTATAACTGCGGATAAGGTCCCCTTTCTTAGGTACCCACGGGTCTATTTTGACCTGACGACTCGGCTGGCTTCCTGGGCGACCGTATATGATAACTACTAAGTCAACTAGACTCGAAAATCTCTTGTAATGGCTAATAAAATGGCGTGCTGTCACCGGTACCCTAGAAAACCCTAGTGTCACTTATTCTAAAGTATTACTATTCCATCTATATTTATGGCCCTGGGGCGTGCGGGTACTCTCAATGGCTTCGGGCGGGCTTTCTTTTCTCGAAACCCGTGCGCCAAACTGCAGTTTTGTCGCCAGCTAAGCCTATGCTATTCAACATACTAGCTCGTGGATCGATAACCCTTACGAGCTTCTAAGGTCTAGGCCGGGCACAAAACATACAACTTACTAAAAGAATGAACTGGGAATAGAAGAGTTTCTATAAAGCTTCTAGCGTCAGACACCTAACATGTTCCTTCTCGGCGAAAGACACTCCGCGGTATAATCTATATATTATTTCTAACAGATAACAAGAACCTATATAATCGTAATCTATTGGTAGCAGCTAATCACAGCATGTCTGATCTCTATATAATAGCAACAGCTAATTACAACATGTCTAATCACAATATAATGGTAGCAACTATCTACAACATATGAAATCGTCATTTCTATTCTAGAACATAAGTCCTAACACCGGTATTTATTTAGTATACTGTTGAGGGTTAAGCCCTACATACCTCGACTATCATTCCTTTAATAACAGACGAGTTTCCTTTTGTATTCGCCAGCTCTTTTCAGCTGTAACCGTTATACCGGGGAAAAAGAGACGAATTTCAATTCCAAATTAAGTGTAAAATGATACCTTTTAATACCAATGTTTACTATACTTCAACATAATGAAACATGACTGAAAATGTATTATTTCCCGAGAGTTCAAAAGGGATAAATACTTACTTGAAGCCCGGTGATCGTATAAGAATCAGTTTAGAGCAAATCTGAAAACTTTGGTCGTAAGGGTGCCCAATTCGTCAGGTGAATTTCACGAAAATAACTCCGTAGTAATGCTCCTGTAGGCATAGAACTCAATACCTGAAGTTAATTTGAATTTGGACGGCGTTTGATAGCATAATCGGATGAAAATAAATCAAAACCCATGTTTCCTTTAACTCGGCCGTGAAAACATTTGAGAAATGATTTAAATGAGAGAGGGAGGGATTTATATGTTGCTTGGGCGGTGGCAGGGGATGTGCACCACGCCCTCTATCGTGCCACAATTGCCCCACGCCACATCTCCTATTGATGCAGCTTGCCTAGTGTCGCGCCTCAAGGCGCCAGCAGGCTTGGCACCGCAACCGGCTGCCAGCGCTGGTCCCGCCGACTTGACTCCGTGGTTTTCTCCACACGTCGTACTCTTATTCCTTATGAATCCATGTACGCTTACTAACCATTAACTTTTAGGGGGTGTAAAAGTTTTAACTCAAATTTATGAAATTTGAATAATTTACCGCGGTCAATTCCCTTCATGTTTCAAAGCTTGTTTTAACATTTTGGTAGATTTTATGTACTAAATGATTACGAATTAATGTTTATAAATTTAAGAAGATTATTCCAAATTATGCAAGTTCATGAAAATGATAGTCTATGATTGATGATTTCAAGTATGATGAAGTATCTAGCATGTATGCATGTTTATATATTACCCTTATATGAATCTATGATTTTGATTAGTGAAGTCTAGCCGGGCATGCATGATCTTCAAATTGGGTAATCCCACTCAGATTTAGCATTTTTTCATGATTCGGTTCAGTTCTATAAATCATCTTCCCATATGGTTTTGGAATCTATACTCCCATTTTAGTTTATTGTATGTTTGGAGCTAGGACTCCCATATTAAAATTTCAAACTATGCATGTAATTTCATTTTCATCTTCATTGAAAAATGATGGTTTTATCTTTATTGAAAAATGATGAAGAGCACCTTGCATTTGGGGGTAGTGTCTAGTACCAAGTTGGCTAAGGGTTCATGAAAACCCTGGGTCTCAGAACTACATGCCAACGTATGTAATCACATTTTACATTGGGACCCTGACAGAGCTTTCCCGCCCCGAATGGGCCTTCGCCTTGATATAGATATCATGGTAGCGCCCTTAGCTCTTGAAAGGCTTTGGATGGCTCTTCTCACTTGAGTGTAATAGTTGGGATCACGCAAGCTCTATCGTTATTGTGTCGGTTATATGACGAGTCTCCCACGTCTTCATGATCTCGCTATGCATGTTTATCGGGCTTATGGTATTATATTTTCGTGTAGGTTTGACTCAATAATCGTGTTACTAAATTTTTACTTATGAATCTCGTGTTTAGCTTTGGGTCAATCGATTTAGTTATGAGAATCAGTTTATGTCTATTAATGTTTTTCATATACCAGCATGCAGACCTCACACTTAGAATCTTATTATGTTATGATTTATGAGATGCATGATTTCGCATATACATATGCATCCCGATTTACTTACCTTGACACTCGCACATTCCAAGTACTGACCATACTTCTGTTGTATCATTTCATGATACTGATCCTAGTGATCAAACTCAAACACATCAATAGTTTTGCTCTTGTTCTAGATCTAACCCTACCTTGGATGAGTCCCATCTCCAATTTATTTCACTAGGGATAGTTGGGGCTTGTCCCATCATCTCATCAATTAGTAAAGGCTATTAAGACATAGACTTGTATACTTAACTTTTGATTTAGTTTTATGATATTACCGTTGAATAGACCTTTTGTTAGTCAGAGTTCTGCTATTTCAAAATTAAGTTGTCAGCTTTTCTTATGTTGATATATAGTAATCATGTTCATCCCATGGGTTGACTTGGAGACGTTTATGATTCTAGGATCCATGTCTAGATCTTGGCTTGTGTTCGGGTCATGACAAACTTGGTAGCAGATTATGTTTTAGTGTCCAGGTATCTACAAGCCACATTCAGTAAAGTCTTTTTCATGAGTGTGAAACGCATAATACTTATGACGAAGAGGCTACGAAACATTTTAGGAAACTTCCATTCTTCATTATTCTATCACGTGTTATGAGTTCAAATCCCTATTTTCCTCTAACTCTATATTTGCATATTTGTAGAATCATGCCTCCATATCAAGTTAATCTGAAGAAAGAATGGAAACGAGAATGAAAATGGCCATGAGGATGGAAATGGAGATGGGCACCAAGAAGCCCCACTGTACCCCATAGCAGATCCCGTGCCCGAGCAAAGTTGCCCATTCTATGTTTAGGGCAGCCATTCAAATGTTGGCACAAGCACTGATTCCTCAGGTCAATCAGTGAGCAGTGGCCTGCGTTCCCAGAATGAAAACGCAGCGGGGCCGTTAGAGTTCGGATTTTCTCCAAGATGAATCCCCTTTAGTTCCTTGGGTCAAGAGTTGGATGAGGACTCACATGTGAGTTTATTGAGGAGATCCATATGATAACCAGATTATAGGGGCACGGGAGAGGGGTGTGCAAACTCAGCCTCCTTGAAGGGGTCACTCATATATGGTATAGGCAGTGGAAGAATAGTTGGGGAGTCGTGAGCGGTCCCATTTAGGGGATGAGTTCCTCACCGCATTCCCGGACCGATTCATTCTTGGGAGGTAAGGGAAATCAAGGTAGCCGAGTTCATGTATTTGAGACGGAATATGACCATCCAGGCATGCTCTAAAGTTCAACAAGAACTAAACATGCACCGGAGACAGGTCGATTAGAGGGCTCGAGTGAGCAAATTTGTAAATGGAGTAGCGGATTCCTTTGTCAAGGATTCGTTGGACCACCATGCTACATCGTGAGATGAATCCCCTAATTGGTTTTGTATGCCCAATAGATAGAGGCGGAGCAGATGAGGGAGAGGGAGAGAGAGGCCAAAAGGGTTAGGACAGACAAACTTTGGTTTTTCCTAGCAGAGGTATGGTGGCTTGGACATGGTTAGTAGTCCCACCAGAGATCAGGCGCACTAAGCATCATCATCCATTATGCTATTCAGTCTAGGCGCGATCGCAGGTGGAAGAAATCAAGCTCTCAAGGTTAGGGGAGCAGGTTAGTGGAGCCTATCATTCCAGTTTGTGGTAGGTATTGTAGGAGTAATAACAAATAGTGCTTAGGCAGGAGATCATGGCATGTTTTGGGGGTGAAAGCCCGCCACATGATTCAGAGATTGTCCAAATGGCTAGACAGAGCTTTTCATGGTAGAAATAGTGACCTAGCACAATTTAGCACCTTACCAAAGACGCCTTTAGCTCACCAGATGCATCAACTAGTGTAGGTGGTGGTCAGCGTTAGGAATATGTTTTATGCTCCTCTCATCACGTCAAGAGTAGGAGGCCCTCTGGATATGGACACTAGTTTATTATAAGTATTCCATCATGATGTTTATGGATTTTTAGATCTGTAAGCTAATCTATCTTTTATGTCACACTCATGTTGCTAATAGTTTCGAGTAAGTCCATAAATCCTATCAGAACCCTTCTCATTCTTTACTCCAGTCGGCGACTTAGTTATAATTCGACAGGTCTATAGAAATTGCCCTATCGTAGTCCTTTATAAAGTCATCACATCAAATCTAGTAGAGTTAGACATGATCGACTTTGATATTATCTTTGGTGTGGATTAGTTGTGATGCATCTTATGGCTCATCGAATTGTAGAACCCATACAGTAGAGTTCTGAGTTTCAGAGCCAATCCTAAAATAGAAGGGTAGTTCAACTATGCCTATAGGTCGCTCATTTTTTACCGGTCAAGGCCAAAAATTGATTTCTAGCATTGCGTGTGCCATCTAGATCGGGTAAAGGAGGCTACGTTTGAGACCCAAACTCTTCAATTCGTCCCTTTATTTTGTGTGAGTATACAGAGGTTTTCCTAGATGATCTACTCGCAGTCCCTCCCGAGCGGAGATTGATTTTGGTATTGGACTCCTTTTTCCCCGGTACACAACTATATCTATTTCTCAATAAAGAATGGATCCAGTCAAGATAAAGGAGTTGGAAGAACAGTTGAAGGATCTTAAAGATAAGGGCTTCATCATGCCTAGCAAGTCCCCGTGGGGTACACCAATTCTCTTTGTTCAAAAGAAGGATGGATCTCTTTGTATGTCCATTGACTACCAGTAGTTGAACAAGGTTATAATCAAGAACAAGTATCCGTCCCGAGAATTGATGACTTGTTTGACCAACTCTAGGGTGTTAAGTGCTTCTCAAAGATAAACCTCTGATTCCTGCTATAATAAGCTCGTAGTTGGGAGAGTGACATTCGAAGATAGCTTTTCGGAATCAAAATAGTCACTATAAGTTTGTAGTTGGTGTAACACCCCAAAAACATATGATCAGACTCAGGAGTTGAAATAGAGAAAATAGGATTCTCTACAATTGTGCTCGTGATCTAGTCATCCTTGACCCATCATGAACACCAGACTCATATGGGGAAAGAAGGAGACTTGATGGGAAATTTTAGGCTTGGGGTGACTACGGGTGTAGACCACAAGCTGCATCCGCTCCACAATCCATTAGGTCACCCGTGGTTAAAGGAGGTTGAAGGATGAAGAAAATTTGGATAGTGTACTCACAATCAGTCACCACGAGTCGCGATCAATGCCACGGTCACATCAATGCCAATGATTCGTCAAGTGGGTCATGGTCAGCAGTTGGTTAAAGGTTGAATGTTTTCGGCAGTGTCCCTAACGGGTGATCACCGTGATTCAAGCTGGGTACACCATGAGTCGTCATGTCCCTGTGGCCGACCCCCAAAAGAAATGGCAAAGTAAGGGTGATGGGAGGTGACCACGATCTGTGATTACTTGCAATAATCCATCCAGTCCCTGTTGGGATTGGGAGTATGTTTCTTTTCCATGCGAATTTATTAAGGGTTTTAATCTCTAAGTTCCTAAGGCCTAAATACTGCTGCTTAAGCTCGTAGAGTAGAGTGTTTAACCGAAGGATTAAGTCATTCTAAGACTATTCTAATTCATGCATGCAAGCTTAGAGGTTTGAGAGGAGATCAAGGCTAGTTCTTCAAAGTTCTTCTCACTCCTTTGTGAAATCAAGGAAGTGGTAAAATCATATCCCTTTAGGTAAGTATATGAATGGGTGCAATAGTCCACAATTCCATGCTCAATTCCCTCTCACCATGATTTTCTAATTGATGATTATATGGTTTTACCCAATTTGTGAATTTCCTAAGTATCAATAATGGGTAAGGATCTAAACATGTTTTAAATGTTGAATTATGATAAACAGGTAGAATTTAGAATTTTTTAAATTGTAAATTATATTTTCAAGTTTTCTAAACTATGATGCCCATCCATGAAAAATCATGAAAGCTGAGATCCATGAAGAATGTGTAGAAGAATGATGAGATGTTTATGGCTGAAAGTATGATTTCGAGATACCCATGATTATGTTCATGTTTTCAAAGTGAATCAAGTTGGTTTCAAGTATGCTTAAGTATTAGGAAAGCCCATATGATCAAGTATGTTTTATGATTTCATGAATTAGCTTACCACATAATTTTGGAGTCAAGATTCCCAATTATGTTCAGCTTCAGGGTATGATTTGGGTCAAGGCTCCTCTTGTTATGATTTCAGATTATGCATGTATGTTATTATTCGGCCTTCTGTCACTAGACGATGGTCAGCTTCGTTGAAGAATGATGGAGAGCATATGCTTGTTTTTGTGTGTAGTGTCTAGCACCGAGTAGGCTAAGGGTTAGTCAACCCTATGCCTCGCACCTGGTGCCAATGTAGGTAATTTCATTATTTGGGACTTCCCTTATGAGCTCGCCCCCAAGGGGCCTTCAGCTTGATATCTCTATCATGGTAGTATCCTTAGCCCTAAAGCTCTGCTCACTTGAGTGTGATAGTCGAAACCACGTAAGCTCTATCGTGGTAATTTCGATTATATGATGAATCTCCCATTGTTCGTCATGATTTCGCTATACATGTACATTAGTCATGATATTATGTTTTCAATAGGTTTTACCCAATGTTCAGTTTTACTTATGATTATCAATTGTCAGTTTTGGATCATTCGATTTAGTTATGATGTTCGCTATGGTCGATCATGATTTCGTAAAATAGCATGCAAGCCCTACTCTTAATACTTATCTTGATTATGTTTTATTATATGCATGATTTTATGATTTTACTTACTTTGCAGTTTTACTTACCTTGCATACTTGGTACATTCCACATATTGACCGCATACTATATTCTGTTTCGTTTCATGATACAGCCCGATATCAAGACTTAGTCCCATAGCTAGTCGACTCTTTAGAGTTAGTACTTCTCGCCTCGCTGGTGAGTCCTCATCTTTCGAGGGCCCTTCTTATCAATTGTATTTTGTATTTTTAGTTTTCTGACTTAATATAGTGAGTTAGTCTTTTCCTATCAACTTGTCAAGATTAGAGGCTTTTCTGGACATAGTTAATATTCCTTAGACTCAAGTATGTATTAAGATGTTTTGTTATGTTTAAAATTTTTCTATGTTACTCATGTTGATCTTCCATTTTATTTAAATGCGTTAGATGTTATATTATTCCATGGGTCGACTTGCTGTCAAGTTCTTTTTCGTGTCTCGATCCGTGCCTATGTTCGGGTCGGGACAAGCAGTCTTTGACTAATGAATGCTCCGGTAGCTTTTATGGATTTGATGAACAGGGCTTTTAAGCTACTGATATATTCGTGGATTGTCTTCATAAATGACATCCTATATACTCGGAGGGAGGACGAACATGCTGCTCATTTAAGGGTTGTGCTACAAACTCTCAAGGATTGATAGTTGTTTGTTAACCCAAAAGAAGTGTGACTTTTGTAGTTGACCTAAAGAGCATTTTTTGTCTATGTGGTGTCAAATGAGAGTGTGTAGGTGGACTCTCAAAGATAGAAGGATGAACAATTGGCCTAGACTAGTTAGTCATTTGGATATTAGAGTTTCTTGGGTTTAATGATATTACTGTGAGGTTTGAAAAGGATTCTCATCCAGCAAGTACCCGGCCGACTAACTTGACCCAGAAGAAATTTAAATTTTAGTGGTCGGATGCCTGTGAGAAGTTTTCAAGAGTTAAAAACTCGACTCACTTTTTAGCTCTAGTATTGACCCTGAGGGTAAAGGTGGATTCATTGTGTATCGTGATGCCTCTAGTGTTAGTCTTCGGTGTGCTGACGACATGGTAGCACACCGTGACATGCCTCTAGACAACTTAAGACCCATGAGAAGAATTACCCAGATGTATAACCTAGAGTGGTGTTCACATTGATGATTTGGAGACACTATTTTTATGGGTTCCATGTGGATGTGTTTATGGACCACAAGAGCCTGGGCGTATGTGTTCACCTGTGTAAGCATTTGAATTTGCGATAAAGGAGAGATGGTTAGAGCTGCTCAAGGACTATGACATAAGTGTTCTTTATCATCTAGGCAAAGCTAATGTGTAGTGGAGGATTTCCTTAGTAGGTTGTCCATGGAGAGTGTTTCTTATGTAGAAGAAAAGGAAAGAGTTGGTGAAGGATGTCCATAAGCTTACTCGTTTAGGGGTTTGCCTTGTTGATTCGACGGGTGGTGGTGTCATTATTCAAAATGGTTCAGAATCTTGCTGGTGACTGAGGTCAAGGCTAGGCATGAGGATCCTATTTTGGTAAATTGTAAGGAGGCCGTTCAGAATCAAAAGGTAGAGTTCTTCTCCTGGGTGGGGAGATGGTGTACTAATATCGTGGTGATTTGTATGTTCCAGATGTCGATGATTTGAGAGAGTGGATGTTGCCGAGGGTCATGGTTCATATTCTAACCACTAATAACGTCCAAAATAATCCTTCATGCAAAGAATAGACACAGTCGAAGTATCAAAATAAGTAACCCGACGAGCGTCGGGGTGGAATCCCACAAGGACTAGTTACAAGTGTCTGTAGAGAAATTTAACTTAGTTTGCACCACGTAGAGTTAACATAAAAACAAATAAATTAGGGGAAGTGAAATTTGCCATGAATTGTACTTGGTAATTTAGTGGAATGAAATAGCAAGATTCAGCAAAGTTGTCAAGAAGAGTGTGAAAGACTAGACGTGTGGTGCAGATGATATACTAACTAGATCGGGCATGCTAGGTCATCATATAAGTTCAATAAGTATAAATAATCTTGGGAAGTGGGTAATTACAGCTTTAAGCCTAATAACTACCTATTACTACAGTTTTTTCAAACCTCTAGCCACGATTTAGCTCAACCCGATTACATGTGGATTAGCAGTTGCATTAATTTCTAGCTATTAGCTACTAATGAGAAATGAGACTGCAATTTTATCTATTTTTAGCCTGATTTCACAATCTCTCATCCATACTGTCACGACCCGAGAGTACATCCAGATTATAAAAACGGGACAAGGAGCTCCGAGAGACCCTAAGTCGACCCATGGAATGAGCATATATCTAAACCATTCACATGAGGCATAAGAATTAGCTTAATAATCATGAACTGAATGAAACTGTGACATAAAATATAAGAGACAACGATACATGATCCAAACATAACAGTTGAATACTACATATAGTCTGAAAAGCCTCTAGTCATAATAGAGAGGTTGATGGAACAAGACCCCAACTAACCCTAACATACTGAAACTAAATGATATCCAAGATCTACACATAAAGCCCTCGAATCATGAGGACTCACTAATGAGAACCGAGAGCAGAACTGGGAGCAAGCTAGGAGCAGCGATGAGCCTGAGAACCGGATCCTGTATCATGAAACGATCAACATAGAAAATATGCGGGTGAGTACTTGGAATGTACCAAGTATGCAAAGTATTTAAAACAATACCTACAAACATAAGAGTAATAGAAGTAGGACATCATGATCATAAAGACAGAAATCATAAATTATATAATAAGGCTCAAGGTTTCCAAAAACATTCGTAAACCTGTCATAGTCACAACATGGGAGAAAAGGATTTCATAAAACATGACTTGAGCCAAAGGGACATAATCATGACATGCATTAAAACAATGAGGAACAATGGGAGGTTTCTATAATCGACATACCCCATATGAGAACACATGGAGCCCAACCTGTAAACATAGTCAGGAGGCCGTTCATACCTTTCCAAGGGTAGAAACATGGATGGCGTGATATCACTCATGAAGGCCCCATAGGGCATAGGGGAGAGTCACTGAGGAGGTTCCAAGAATAACCTATGGTGGCACGTGGTTTTGAGATTCGGGGCATAACCTAGGCCCCGAACCTACTCGGTGTTAAGTACTACTCCAAAAACATGCAACGTGCTCATAGAAATTCATACATGGCATGCATGGCTAGTTAAATCGTGATAATCATAACATGCTTGAGAATTAGTAATACTAGCAATGAAATTGGGCTCGTGGGTCGGCCAAAATCATAGTTCATGAATCATAAGCAACATGTGGGCATTGCCTAATTTTCAACATACTTGAAAAGCATAATTTATAGAAGACCTGATCCAAATAACATATGCGATTGAAAAACAGCTTAATGTTAAAGAATTCCCATCATACTTGAGGGATCACCATAACTATAAACTTCACTACTCAGGGATTAGATCATCAAACATTGAGTAAGAAAAGGGAAAACAACCCAATAATTCGAAACCCATAATTTATACATACTACAACAAACTCATATCGATTTTTGAGGAATCATACAATAGGGTTAAGACCCATAAATATTTAGCAATTTTAATCATGCAATTTGGTAAAAATTGGCTATGGGCGGGGACAAGACTACCCATTCAAAATCCCACATACCTAAAAACACTTGATTCATAATTTCCCTGGAAAGCCCAAGATGGAATTTGGAGAATTTGAGGAAGAACGCTTGAATCACCTTCTACTCCCCTCTCTAACTCATGCATGCATAAATGAGGCTTAACATGGACTAATCCCCCTTAAAAGACCCTGTTCCGACCTTAAAAGGAAATAGTTTAGACCTTAGGAGTTTAGGAAATTACAAGAAGGTCCTTACTAATTTATTGGAATTAACTGCCAGTTGATCCTAACGGGTGACCTGACGACTCGTCAAGACGGGCAACGACTCGTCGTGTCACCTGTCAAGTACACTGGATAATAGGTCGGCTGGGCTCGCAATGGGTGGCTTAATGATTTGTCACCCATGACCATGAGTCAAGGTCAACTTCCGTCTAGTACACTGCCTCATCCTTAATTAAAATTCCATAGGCTTGCTCATGACCCACCTTACGAGTTGTTGGGACTGGCCACGACTCAATGGATCCCATCTATTAGGTACACTGGTAAGACCTCCTAGGTAACACTCAACCTTACCCCACGGGAGACCTGGTGACTCGTGGTAGCTGACCACGAGTCGCTCCCATTCCCTTAGGGACCTTAGATCCTCAGCTCATTCCAGCCTCCCCACGAGCCACCTGACGACTCATCCTGCACTACTGCAACATTTTCCCAAATTTTCTCCCTTTGACTCCCGGGTCTAATCCTTGGGTTCCCAGGGTGTAACAATATCTCCCCATTGGGAACATTCATCCTCAAATGCTAGAAACATGCAAAAAACTCAGAAACAAGCAATCGCCATATGAAAATACTGATCATTTAAGCCAAAAACTGACAGAATGACTACCTCCGAAAAGAATTACATAGTTGGACTGAATTCAGACATCACATACATATATCATATCATAAAACAAACTTGTACGCATGAATGGAACATGAAAATCTGATTAGAGGTTTAGGGCAAAAACTGATACCTCAAACAGAAACTGAGCTGGTAGGGAACAATTGAGGGTATTTAGCTATCATGTCCGCTTTGGCTTCCCACATAGCTCCCTCAACATGCTGATTTCTCCATAACACCTTCACTGAAGCTGCTTCCTTGTTCCTCAGCCTTCAGACATGATGATCCAAGATTGCAACAGGAATTTCCTCATAATTGAGGCTACCTCTCATACCAATACTTTCCACCAGAACAACTATGGTTGGATCTCCCAAGCACTTCCTCAAAAGCAATACATGAAATTTGGGATGAACTGAAGCTAACTCTGAAGGTAACTCTAACTAATAATCTACTTTACCCACGCATCTCACAATCCGGTATGGTTCAACATAGCGGGGACTGAGTTTCTCATTCTTTCCAAATCTAATTACTCCCTTCATGGGAGATACGTTCAAAAACACCGATCTCGAACTCAAGCTCTCTTTTCCTCACATCCGCATAAGTCTTTTGGTGACTTTGAGCCACTCAGCCTTTCTCTTATCAACTGAACTTTCTCCATAGCCTCATGGACTGAACGTGGACCCACCAATGAAGCCTCACCAACTTCAAACCAACCAATGGGCGATCTACACCTTTGCCCGTAAAGAGCCTCGAATGGTACCATCTGGATGCTAGAGTGATAGATGTTGTTGTAGGCAAACTCAATAAGAGGCAAATGCTAATCCCAACTACCCTTGAAATCAATGACGCAAGCTCTCAACATGTCCTCAAGAGTCTGGATAGTCCGCTCCGCCTGACCATCTGTTTGCGGAGGAAAAGTCGTGCTAAGCTTGACCTGGGTACCAAGTCCCTTTTTAAAAGATCTCCAAAACTGAGTACCTATATCCGATATGATGGACATGGGCACTCCATACAATCTAACCAACTCTCGAATGTATAATTTTGCATAATCTTCTACTGAATCGGTGGTTTTGACCGGTAGAAAATGAGCAGCCTTGGTTAACCTATCCACCACAACCCAAATGGAGTCATATTGTCTACGAGTGCGGGGTAACCTTGTGATGAATTCCATGTTGATTTCTTCCCACTTCCAAGTAGGAATGCTGATATCTTGAAGTACACCCCCCGGTCTCTGATGCTCAACTTTCACTAGTTGGCAATTCGGACACTTGGCTACAAATTCTGCAATATCCCTCTTCAGGGCATTCCACTAACCGCAAGGCATGATACATCTTAGTGGCACCTAGACAGATAGAATATCTAGATCCTTAAGCCTCATGCAACATCTGGTTCCTCAAATCACCCACGTTCGGAACACATAAGCGACCCTAGTACCGAAGCACACCATCTCCCCCTTTGGAGAAGACTTCTACCTTCTGATTTTTAACAGCTTCTTTCAAATTTACCAATATTGGATCTTCATCTTGTTTAGCCTTCACCTCGATTACCAAGGACGATTCTAATCCATTCTGAACAACTACACCACCATCGGTCGAGCCAACTAATCTAACTCCCAACCGTTCAAGTTGATGTACCTCCTTCACAAGCTCCTTCTTGCCTTCAGTCACATGCGACACACTCTCCATAGAGAGTCTACAAAGTGAATCAGCTACCATGTTGTCCTTACTCGGGTGGTAAAGGACACTCATGTCATAGTCCTTAAGTAGCTCCAACCACCTCCATTGCCGAAGATTGAGATCCTTCTATGTGAACACATATTGTAAGCTCTTGT